>WNGS01074265.1:0-17951 GCA_020271785.1 Procambarus virginalis | reverse complement strand
GGTTCCAGTTGTGGGGAGGCCGCCGAGGTTTCCCCTGTGTCATGGGTGTGGGCCGCCTTCTTCGCCTCTTCCTTGCTCTCCTGCAGGTCCGGCTCTGGCTTCTTCACCTGGCGGTGCTCCCAGGTTCTTCTGGGCTCGGTTGAGTCGTGTCACTTCGAGCCACCGTTTGCCAGGTGAGTTTCTGCGGTCTGGCGTCTTTTGGCAGGGCGCTGGATGTGGTGTTATATGCCTGTCTTTCTTTAGGTCTCTTTTTGTACGACTGAGACCGTTCGCACACCAGTGTCGGTCCCCTTTTTTCACCCCTTCCTGTCCCACTCTTGTGCATGTCCATCCCATGCTAGGGTCATTCAGGGGTCCCACCTTTGTTAGTGTTATGTGGTGTGGGGGTTTGTGGTGTTGGTTCTGTACTCGCCTGGTAGGGCTTCTGGCTGTGCTTGCAAGGTTTATGCGCTCTGGCTTTTGGGTCCCGCCTATCTGGTAGAACTTGCGGGATAGTACCAGTGGAGTGCAGTGGTGCCATAGGCACACTCGGGGAACACTGTATATCCATCAGAGGTCTGCAGTTGTTACACGACCTCCTTGCGAGCATACGCCTTCTCGCTGGTACCTTATCTTGAGGTTAACTTGAGGTGCTTCCGGGGCTTAGCGTCCCCGCGCCCGGTCATCGACCAGGCCTCCTGGACTGGTCATGCTGGCTGTTGGACATGGCTGCTTGCTGCCCGACGTATGAGTCACAGCCTGGTTGATCGGGTATCCTTGGAGGTGCTGATCCGGTTCTCTCTTGCACCAACCCGTCACCGCATCTTTATTACGTCAATATTGACTTCTTCGTTCCGTGCATAGGTGCCATACTAAACATAATGGTTTCCCTTAAAAAACTTCGTGGAAAACACCGACCTTACCTGACCTACTTAGTAGGTTACAATAAGCATCTTATGGTTTCGTAATTACAATTGTTACTTAACCTATTATCGGTATGCCACTGAACTCTGTGAGGGGATTGCAAGTTATGCCCCTATGGTACGGTCTGTGGACTTTCGGGGCACACTAGCTTGCCTTCGACTTAGTTATGGCCCATCCTGGTTGTGGGGAGTCTGTGGGCCTGCAGGCCGCCCCATGCGTCTTCCTGGTGGGCCTCCCTTTGGCCGGTCTAGCCTGGCCTCTGGCCGGGCTTGGGGTGTACATGAGCTCCCGGTTCCCCATCCAGCCGGTTTTGAGCGGGGTTTCTCCGCCGTCGGTCGCCTGGTAGGCGGGTTCCTGGGCCTGCTGGGTTCTGTCGTGTCTCAGTGGGCCCTGTCTGGGGTCTATCTGCTCCGTTCTCTGCCTTTGCCGGAGCGAGTTGCTCTTTACCTGTGGCATGTTGCGGTGGTGTATACTCCCCTAGTTGTGCTTGCGGGGGTTGAGCTCTGGCTCTTTGGTCCCGCCTCTCAAACGTCAATCTTATAACAGGTGTACGGTTTCCTGAGCCTATTGGGCTCTTATCGTATCTACACTTGAAACTGTGTTTGGAGTCAGCCTCCACCACATCGCTTCCTAATGCATTCCATTTGTCAACCACTCTGACACTAAAGTTCTTTCTACTGTCTCTGTGGCTCATTTGGGCATTCGGTTTCCACCTGCGTCCCCTAGGGCGTGTGCCCCTTGTGTTAAACAGCCTGTCTTTATCCACCAGGTTGTATGTTGCTACTACTGCGCGTGTGCATTAGTACCGTGTTTCGCAGTGGCGTGTCCTTACTCCTGGGGTTTTTTATGCTTCTGCTCTTTCGTCCTGCCTCACCCCAGTCGTTTTCCTGGCATCTCCTTTGGTCAGTTTTGCCTGCACTTGCTGCTATGTTGGGGGACGTGGTCGGTTTCCACCACTTCATTGTTTGTGTGTTCCCTTGTTTTCCTCCTCTGCCACAGGGGTGTTCTGCGTGTGTTCCTTGGCTTCTTGGGCTTTTTCGGCCTGTGTCCTGTGGTGTGCTTCTTTGTCTCGGTCTGTTGCTGTTGCTCGTACCTCTTGGTTCGGGTAGGGTTCTGGCGGCAACCCTTCCGCCTTCTTTGGTTTCCTTGCTTGCCCTGCCACTTGGTTTTTGGGGTCTTGCGATGTCTCGCGTCGGACCCGTCATTTGTTCTCCTGGCGGGTTTGCTTGCTTTGGGATTTGTCTGTTCGGCAGACGTTCCATCTCCTTGTACCACCTGAGTTCGGTGGTCGCGCCCGAGATCTTCTTGCGGCTCCGCCTTTTCCTGGGCTCGGAGGGGCCTTGTCGGGGCTGCTTCCGTCTGCCTCGTGGTCTCGCCTCCGGCTGGTGGTCGGTGTCCCACCTGCGTGTTTCTCTTGGCGGCAGTATGGGGTGTTTTGGCGGTCCTTCCTTTTCCTGTACCTTCTTAGGTGGTTCCTCTTGTTAGCGTCGGCCTGGTTTTTGGTGGGGGTTGGGGGCCGTCGTCGTGCCACATACTGTCGCCTCTCTCTTTTTGTGCGGCGCTGGCGGAGTCGCTTTGGCTTGCTTTCGGTCTTGCTTCTACACCGCTTAGTAAGCTGTCTTGTGCTTCGTTTCCCCTCCGGCCTGTTCGTGCGCCGCTTGCACCATCCTGGTTTCTGGTCAGCGTGCTCTGTCTTCTCCTCGGTTGGTAGTGCCTCTTCGGTTCCGGTTTGTTTTTCGTCGGCTCTTTTCCTTTTGGGCATTTGCCTCTGGGGGTCGGGTCGCTGTGTTTTCCTGCTCCTTTGGTTTTAGCGTTTTGGTTGTTTGGGTGGTGTCCGCCTCCCGGTTCCGTCCCTTTGATCTTCCTCTGTGGGTAGTTAGCTCCGGGGAGCCGACGGGGCTCCCCCCAGAAAACCAGCGTTGAATGTAATGAAACGCCATTTTCTGGGTGAGTCCCGGAGGCTCCCCGGCAACCCTCCCTCCCTCCGGTCGGCGGTTTTTCGCGTGTCTTGACATCCAGCCTCAGAACTGATGGGTGGATAGCCGGCGTGGGAGGTCTGGGGCTCCACCTTCCCCCTCCGGGGAGGGGGGAGCTGCGCAGACAGCGGCGCGGTGACGTGTGACGTCACACTAGTTTGCTTGTTTTTCTGTTTGGGAGTTCTATCCACTAGTTCGGATTTTGGTAGCAATTTTAACCAGAATAGGGGTTTGTTTTGGGGCGCTTACCTTTCTGGGTGCCTGTCCCGGTCGATGGCAGACATAGAATGCTTCCAACCACACGGGGGCTTCTATAGGCCATTGCTCCCCGTGCCTCTCTGAGGGGGCCCGGTTCTGGCCGTGGTCTCCGGTAGGCCTAAGAACTCCATACACATGACTGATGCCAAAGTCTGAAATTAGCATATCAGCCTGGGATAGCTCCGGGGAGCCTCCGGGACTCACCCAGAAAATGGCGTTTCATTACATTCAACGCTGGTTTTTTAATGTTTAAGGTTTCCCATTATTGTATATCCTGTTCCTAAGTTTAAGGTAGTATGTTTTAATTGATATGTAATAATCATATACAATATAATGTAGTTTCAGACCAACTAATGATGACCTGAGGATATAACATCAATTCATCTTCAGGTGACTTGACACTGAGTTATACTCCCAAGGACTTCGAAAGACGATTAAGGGCCTACCTCCAATGGCAGGTTACCTCTGCCTAGATTATACTGTAGATGCATATTACAGCAAGTTTAAAGATATCCTACATAAATTCCTATGGATGCCATGATGCTCAGTGAATTTTTTTGAAACTCCTGTAAAAGTTTACAATACAAATGCTGTATGTAGCTACCAACCAGCTTGCAGGTGGCCGATTTTTTGGCACGTGCTGACAGTACAGGCTCCGACACACATTGGTTAATACTGTACTTCAATAAATATGTATTTTATTCACAAACAAGATTATGGTAACATTACTCTATCAAAAGATTATGATAAATTCTTCTTCTTTGACTTACACCATAGAAGTCACATCAAATGCTCTTATTGTTCTGTATATTATAATTTCTAAGATGCAATACATTATCTGGACAAAACTCACCATTATTGCCAAAAAGCTTGAATTTCAGCAGAAAATTTATTTTTGACATTACTTTGTTTTTCAGACCTGCAGGCCAGAGACTGAGACTGAAGATGAGTTTTGTGGCCAAAATATCCATAGTGCCTAAAGAAAATGGGGTTTACTGTTAACACGCTGGAATTTTCACTAATTTAGTTCTCTTGGGAATATAGACAACTTGCCCAAACACAATGGCTGCTACGTGTATTATGAAGCAAGTCGAGGAACGACACGTTGCAACTGAAATTACAAGATGTGTCTGGTCTCCAAAGATGGATTTAGTTGCAGTCGCAAATGTTCAAGGTAATCTTCAATACTATCCTCAGATTTATAAAGTGAAGTGTGAGGAAAAAATCCTTGTCTTCATATGTTCTTGTCTCATATTGGTGACTCCTCATACTTCCTATCATCCAAAATATAGGTCTTGTCAGTAGTATGATAGATTGAAATGTAGAATGTATTTGCCAGGCAGTTGAATTCTTTTATTTGGTTTATATAGGTTAATTATCAGCATTTGTAGGTAGTTCAGTGCACATTCTGTACAGAACTGTACTATGTTGCTTAAGTATTTCTGAGCTTAATTACTGTTACACTAAAGTTCTAAGATGAGAGGATTTCTCATTCTGATCACTCCCTCTGGGTTCTCCTGGGGTGCTAAGGCAAATGCAGCACAAACTGGTATCAGTATAGTATATGTTGTCTATGGACTTTCAAACTTCAGTGGTTTGAATCCTTCTGGGAATCTGAGGTTTGAGACATATATGTTATTTGCAAGAAGGTAATTGAGCAGGATCTAGGATCAGTGGGAGAGCAAGAGGGCTGGTTTCTATTGAATTCGTGGGCACAATTTAATTCGTGGGCTTTAATATACGTGGGCACGAGTTACCAGGCCGGAATGCACCCATGGATGGAAAGTTTCTTTATCTCCAGGTGCAATATGAATGAGGAAATTCCATATTTGCTTTGAGACTTTGGTTTATGGTTCTTTCAGTGGATGATATTGAACTAATTCTCAAATTAAATTAAAATTATTAAATGCTCCTTTCTGGGTAAACCCCAATTGACGTCCTTTCCCCTCTATGAGGAGCATTTGTTTGTGGCCCATCTGCAATAGACTGAGTGCAGAATGCTGGCTTGGATGGGATGCTGCCTAATGGCAGTTTTGCGTAGGCATGCATACTTGCATAGGCATGCATTTTGCCCCAATTTTATATGAGCCATTTTAATTTTAGTGATGAGTTTGCGGTGTCTATTGGCTGTTTCAATGCTCCATTTTCGTGAATCGTGCAGTTGTCTGTAATGTCTTCTGTGCTTTCTTGGTGAAGGTGATAATAATAATCCTTTGCTCTCTTGCCTCTTTGAGGGAAGGGCCAGATTCTGGCTCTGGCCTGCAGTAGGCCAACAGGATGCCTATGACTGATGTGACTAAATATTGGGAGCTATATCAACAACATAGCTTCTGGGAGCCAATGGGGCTCAACCAGAAAAGGGCATTTCATTACATTCAACTCTTGTTTTTTTTACAGAAGTGACTAGGTAGTTGCATGTGTAGGTCCCTAAATTGTGAATTCTTGATAGTGGAAGATACTAGAGTGCAGAGGTTGTTGTGAGAGGATAGAGGTTATCACATTTCTTCAGCCCTTTACGACAACATGAGCTGAACATCACCCAGCCACTCACCCCGAGCCTTTTTTCCAGTCAATCGTCTCTTATGGTTTAGTCTAGTCTGTCTTTTCTGTTTAAATTCTTCCTTTCTAGCAAACGTGGCCCCCTCTGTGGTGATCCTTAATAGCTGCAGTGAATCAGTATACCTCTAGTAGCATCAGAATAACTTTCTTAGAAAAGTTTTCACAAGATTAAATTAATTTATTTTCCATCTCAAATTCAATGATGCATCATTGCAAGATTGCTTTTAGTGTGTGATAAAATGTGCCTAATTTTCTGTAGGGAGCCCTGTCGGTTTCCTGAAGTTATATACAGTGGTACCTCGGAATGCGAGTGTCCCTGTATGCGAGTTTTTCGGAATACGAGCAGGATTTCCTCGAAAATTATGTCTCGGAATGCGAGGGTTACCTCGGGACGCGAGTTTGTTGATACGCGTACAGGCCGACCTAGCGCGTGGTCGATCGGCGATCGTCGCCCCTCCGCCACTCCGCCCCTCAGTTTACCATTGTCTCGCGCCCAGTGACTATCCCACATCAATTCTTCACCTGGATTTTCAGTGTTTTGTTGGATTTTTGGTCATTTGACTATACAGTTTGTTATTATATATCTCACCATGGGTCTCAAGAAAGCCATTGATAAGGTTCAACCTAAGAAAATAGCTGTGAGTAGAGGCAGTAGAGGATGTCCCTC
Organism: Procambarus virginalis; assembly: GCA_020271785.1. NCBI lineage: Eukaryota > Metazoa > Arthropoda > Malacostraca > Decapoda > Cambaridae > Procambarus > Procambarus virginalis. Next base: position 11,588 of record WNGS01074265.1, on the reverse strand, counting down.
CTTGATTAAGAAAATGTGTGAAGTATGGGAAGAACTGCAAAGTTTTGTTGAAAAAACTCACCCAGATAAAGCTGTAGCAGGCCGTTGCATTGACCTTTTAAATGATAATGTGATGTCTTACTACAGACAAGTGTTAAAATGTAGGGAAAAACAAGTGTCTTTAGAGAAATTCTTAGTAAGACAAGCAAGTCCTAGTGGTATGCAGGCAAAATGTGCCAGTGTGTGCATACCAGTGAAGTCCTCACTGCCTGATGTGATAATGGAAAGGGACTCCCCTTCCAAACAGTAACTCCTCTCCTCCTCCCCCCTCCTCACCATCTTCCATACGCCTACAGCATTCAAGAGCAAGGTAAGTAATAACTTGAACATAGTTTTGTAGGTTTATTTAGATGAATTAGGTATAAAAATTTTGTTTGATATGGGGTTTTTGGGGTAGTCAGGAACGGATTAATTCATTTCCCATTATTTCTTATGGGGAAATTAGCTTCAGAATACGAGTTTTTCGGAATAAGAGCTGTCTCCAGGAACGAATTAAACTCTTAAACTGAGGTACCACTGTATATGAACTGATATGTGCTATGCAGTATTAGTTTGGGGATCATCAGTCACACAAGTCCTTATACCTACTGGGGACCTCAAGGCAGAACCTGGCCCACCCCTCTCAGAGAGGTGCAGGGAGCAATGGCCAATGAGCACTTTACATTTAAAGTATGTCATAATTGCCATTGACCGGGTAAGGATCCAGAAAGGTAGGCGAATCAAAATAGACTACTGTCTGGTTAACCTATGCAATCTATGTCCTAAAAAAGCAAAATAACTCTCCTAGAAAGAAATCATACAAACAACCCTTCTTGCAACTAGCACTCCTGCTTGTTAGCGCTACTAGGAGGAAGGTGGAGCGGGCTCACCGGTGCTGGCAGACCACCACCACAGTTCTTGAACTGGTGTGCTGGTGGTCAGATCAGTCACCTCTGGCCTCAAGTTCCTGTTCTGGACTTTTGCACTGTGTGGTGTGGTGACCAGGTGTCTTAGTGTACAGGGGCAGCATGTGCCTAGGGTGACCTTCCCTAGGGGCTCCATGTGTACTGCCCTTGCGTGTCAGGATTATCTTCCCTGGGGCGTTCAGGAATCACTCCCCGTTAGAGGGCTTCATCGCTTGATTGTGTCTTCGCCCTTGGGTTACGTCGGGGGTCTAGTGCTTTCTGTTTGCCCCGGGTAGAGGAGTGTTACTGGCTAGGTAGGGTACACTGCAGCTGGTGCAGCTAGCTTTACTTCAATGCAGCGGCCAATGTTTATCTCTGACTGCTAGTTTGTTTGGTGTGTGTCTTCGTTTTTTTTTTTTTTCATTTTCTTTTCATTCTCTGATGTTCTCACCTTGTTTAGACAGAAGAGGTCTGCTTTAGCTTCTTATTAGGCAAGCCTAGGTTCTTCCTCTGTTGCCCATGAGGTTTCATAGCTGCTACTGGTGGTCAATTTGCCTGCTGCTTGACAGGGTTCTTCCGGCTTAGTTGGCCCCAGTGCCTGGGCTTCCTGTAGGGCTAATTCACCCTATGGACCCTGGAAAACTCCTGTGGACTCGGTCGTACAATTTCTTCCGAGCCCACTCTTGCCATGTGGGAAGTGGAAGGGTGTTCGTTGCCTCTTGACACAGAAACGATCATCTGTACTGTCGATGCTGCCTCCTTTCTTTGGCTTTGCCGGACATACAGGTGCCCAGAGGTGGATCTCTTTGCATCAGCGTGGTCTTTGCATCTCCCACTGTATGTGGTGCCGTTCCTCGAATGCGAGGCTCTAGCGGTAGACGCTTTTTGGCAGGACTGGTCGAGGTACGGATTCCTGTACCTCCTTTCCCCAGTCCAGCTGCTGCTCTGGGTTCTTGCTTGGCTGGATTCCTATTGGGGATAGTGATTCTCCCAGTTCCATGGTGGCTAGCCCAGCCTTGGTTTCAAGTGCTGCTTGCTCTGTGTCTGAACCCGGGTATTTTTCCGCGGCTTCGCCTCTTTCAGCAGGTCAGGCCAGTGAGGTACCGTGCTGGTTCACCTTACTGCTCCGCACTACGCGTCTGACATTTCTGACTCATGTGTATCGCCATTTGTATGGTGATCAGGTGGCTTCTTTGCTGGTGTCCCACCTGCGGTCTTCATCTCGGTGATAGTATGGAGTTCTTGGAGGTTTTCCATCTTTTCCTTTCTCTTCGTCAGTTTTTGTTGGTTTTGGACCTGGTTGTTTTGTCCTTTTTTTCTTGGCTTTTTCTGGATCGGCATCTCGTGCCTAATCCTGTCACTTCTTATCGTGTGGCATTGGCAGAGCCGCTGCAGTTTGCATTTGGGGTGAATGTCATTTCCGCTCCATTCCACAAGCTCTCGTGCATTTTTCACCTACGGCCTGCTCATGCGCCGACTGAGCCTTCGTGGTCTTTGGACTGGGTTCTTTCCTTTCTTCTCGCTTTGTGGTGGCCCGTTCAGTTCGTGTTTTTTTTTTGGAAGGCCTTGTTTTTGTTGGCCTTGGCCTCTGGGGTCGTGTTGGGAGCTTCATGCACTTCTCAGCTGTCGGGGTTTCTGTTCATTTGGTCCAGGTAGTCGTTTTGTTCATTTGCAGCCTTCTTCTTTTCTGGTGCAGATTGAGACAGCAGTCTTCTGGAGGAGTCTGTTGGTTGTGAATGCTTGGTTGCTTAGGTTGGGGTGCATCACATGTTGTGTCCGGTGGCGGCTTTATGCCGCTACCTGGGAGCCACTGGTTCTGTGATGGTGGAAGTCTCTGGGTGGATCTGGTTTCCTTGGTTCCCTGTTCCAGGGCTTATGTGTCTCAGGTTGTTCTCAGTGTCATTCAGTCTAGCCAGCCTGCTGTTTACCCTTGTGCCCATGATGTGTGCATGTATGCTGCTGTCGCGGCAATTTTTGGCAACAATGTCGATCTTGGATCAACATTCAGGCGTGGGGGTTTTGGAGGTCGTACAGGGTCCTGGCAGTGAGGTAACTCGTGGCCGGACCAGGTCCTTCACGACTTTGTGTGGCCTTGGGACACCTGTCGCAGACATTTGTCTCTTCCTCGTCTTGAGACCTGTGGTGCTGCCGCCTCCCGGGTAAGTCCCTGTTTTTACTTATCTTTGGGTAGTTAGCTTCAAGGAGCTGATGGAGCTCCCAACAGAAAACCAGCTTTAAATGTAATGAAATGCCATTTTCTGGGTGAGCCCCGGAGGCTCCCTGACTCACTCCCTCTCTCCGGTCGGCAGTTTTCATAATTCAAGAACTGGGGTGGTGGGCTGCCGGCTCTGGGGTAGAGTTAACGAGCGGGATTGCTAGTTGCAAAAAGGGTTGTGTGTTTGATTTCTTTCTAGGGAAGTTATTTTGCTAGATTGCACAGGTTAACCAGACAGTGGTCTGTTTTGATTTGCCTACCTTTCTGGATCCTTACCCGGTCAATGTCAATTATGACATACTTTAAATGTAAAGTGCTCACAGGCCATTGCTCCCTGTACCTCTCTGAGGGGGCCAGGTTCTGGCTTGTGGTCCCCAGTAGGCATAAGGACTCCTGTGACTGGTGACCCCAAACTAATATAGCACATATCAGTTAGGATAGCTTCAGAGTGCCCCCGGCGCTCGCCCAGAAAATGGCGTTTCATTACATTCATTGCTGTTTTTTTAATTCAAGGACAAACATTTTCCAAAAACACTTCATGTAAAGACATTATTTTCAAACTTGTACAGTATACTGTATGTATTAGTTCAACCCTTATGCTGCGCAATACTCACATAGGCGATGGGAGTAACCTGCACGGCAATGCGGCTAGCGTAAAAAGGTGATTGAAGGTCCCACACATAATTTAAATGTCCTGGTGTGTAAAGGGGTCACTGATGCTAGCCAGGGGGGATTGTAAACAGACATCATCCTTGAAAAAAATCCAGTGTAGGCCATCATTGTCTGAAGGCCTCACTTACCCACCAGACACTATGGCAAGCGCATCACGTCCCAGCGTCCGACCGCACGTAGTGCACCACTCCACCAAGTCATTGACCGAGGAAGAAATTCATACTGAATTGTTTGAGGAGGGTGATGAACCTGATATTGACGACTCCGACATCTTCTGGAGGTTATCTTGAGATGATTTCGGGGCTTGGTGTCCCCGCGGCCCTGTCCTCGACCAGGCCTCCTTTTTGTTATGCACCCCCAGGAAGCAGCCCGTAGCAGCTGTCTAACTTCCAGGTACCTATTTACTGCTAGGTAACGGGTATTAGGGTGAAAGAACCTCTGCTCATATGTTTTTGCCTCTACCGGGAATCGAACCTGGAACCTCAGGACTACGAATCCGAAGCGCTGTCCATTCAGCTGTCAGGCCCCCTAATTTAGTACGAGTGGATAGACATAGATCAAGACTACACACAGCCAGAAGATGTGGATACGACCGACAGTTAGAGTGAACATGTGGGTGACACAAGGGTCAGGCCTAGCCTCTCACCCATGCCTTCTTGTCTGCAATTAACACCACTTCACGCCCAGCCACATACTTCATGTGCTACTTTGCTAGCTGATGATGTTATGGGCAACAAGTCTGAGGAAGGTGAATCATTTTCTGATTTTAGTGATTTAGAATCAGAGAAGAGTTTTACCGTGCTTGTCACTAGTGCCAGTGGTGTTGCCAAGCGATGTTTTGTTGCATCAGCAGCGTGTCGCCCAGCCAAGTGTCGCCGCATGGCACCACATGGAGACAATGAGGAACAAAGCCCCCTCATCTTCAAGTAATTTTCCCTCATCGTCTGATCCCGCCCCTACTGATGCTAGACTGGCTTCAGCTCCTGATCCACGGATTCCTCGCCATGGTGCCGCTGTTGCCTCTCGGAAGCCAGATATTTGTGTAGAGTGATGGAGATTTTGTTCCTGAAACTCCCGCCTTTGACGATAAAGATGTTGGGATTGCAGGCCTTTTTCCTGATAATGGTGATGAAATTAGTGAAATTGACTTCTTTACTGCATATTTTTTTGAGCCGCTCATGGAACATATTGTTCAGGAAATGAACAAATACATGGCTGATCTCATTGAAGGTGAGGAGTTAACAGATTTTTAAAGATTACAGCATTGGAAAGATACGACTGTAGGTGAAATGTATGTGTTTTTGGCAATGTGTTTGTTGATGAAACATGTGTCAAACACATAATCAACCATTATTGGAACAAAGACCAGACTGTTCCAACACCATTGTTTGGGAAATATATGTCTCAAGACAGATTTTTGATGCTCATGAGGTGTCTTCATTTTGCAAGTAATGAAGACAAGACACAGGATGATAGGCTTTGGAGGGTGAGGCACGTTCTGAATGAACTTACTGGAAAGTTCAGAGATTTCTACGTACCTGCTCAGAAACTGATGATTGATGAATCCCTTGTGCTTTCCAAAGGACGTGCTGCCTTCAAGCAATATATTCCCTCCAAACACCACAGATTTAAATTGAAATTCTTTGTACTCTGTGACTGCGAATCAGGAATTGTGTTACAGATGATAATGTATTTGGGTACAAATGTAGACATTCCTGGTAATGACAAACATGGCTTCTCAGGTAGTGTGGTGAAGTCACTGCTTTCACCATGGCTGAACAAGGGCCACATATTATACAAAGATGACTATTATACAAGTCCCTTGCTAACTAGGTTCTTGCTTCTTGAGATGATTTGATTTGGGGGCTTCGTGTCCCCGCGGCCCGGTCCTCGACAAGGCCTCCACCCCCAGGAAGCAGCCCGTGACAGTTGACTAACTCCCAGGTACCTAGTTACTGCTAGGTAACAGGCGCATCAGGGGTGAAAGAAACTCTGCCCATCGTTTCTCGCCGGCACCCGGGATCGAACCCTGGACCACAGGATCACGCGTCCAGTGTTCTGTCCCCTCAGCCGCTGGCTGCTTGATAATAGAAATGAAGTGTGTGATACAGTAAAAGCAAAATGAAGGGAAATGCCAGTGTTTTACAATGCTATTCAGGTAGATGAGTGCCAGCTAAGGAAAACTGGTGGAATGCTTTCAGTGCAGTGGAAAGACAGGTGTGACGTGAACATGTTGACCACCATTCACACTGGTACAATGGTGGACAGTGGTAAGGAGAACAGAACCACCAGACAAATAATCTATAAGCCAGATTGTCTTATGAACTACAACATAAACATGGTGGATAAATGTGATGTGATGGTAGGGCAGTCGAGTGTGTGTACGGAAAACAGTGAAGTGGACCAAGAAGATGTTTTTCCACCTTGTTGACGTAACATTGCTGAACATTTACAGTATGTATCTTGTGAAAAGCGGTAGAAAAATCACATTTCCGTGCATTTGGTTTTCAAGTTGTGAAACAATTACTAAGAAAGTTTGGCAAAGAAATCCCTGGCATACAAAGACCCACTCAGGACCCAGTATTGCACCATGCTAACACACCCAGGCTCGCTTTCAGGGAGGCCTTTCAGACACACAAAATAAAAAATTACCATCAACTGGAAAGCGAGCAGTAGGCCAGCGTGAGTGCATTGTGTATAAGACAACACAAAAGAGGCCATGGAAATGTAAAGTGGTGCTAACATGGTGCCCAGCGTGTGCATCCCTTTGTGCTATGTCGACTGTTTCAAAGAGTATCACAGTTTCCAGGACTTTTAAATGTCCAATAATGGTGCAAAAACATGTACATATTGAGTGAGTGAGTGTATATATTGTAAAAAAAATCGTAATACATTTTATATTTCCTGAAAAATACAACATTTTGGTGCACATAATTGTGACACTAATATGTAAGAGTATATTAAATTTATGACAGTTTTATTATAATACAACATCAAGTGACAATATATTGAACAATATCAGTGAAAAAAATGGTTGTAAAATATGCCATAGATACTGTAAATAATGCAGTGAAAATTTATTCGTGGCAACTCGAGTGGCTTGAATGCCACGAGTAACGCCTCCGGAACGCACCATACTTGAGCGAGCACGGTGTGTGACGTCATCGGCTATCTTCTCAACTCATTTACGTCATTGGTAAGTACAATTAAATTTTTTATTTTTTTTCCCGTGCTCAGGGAACACAAATTAACACTTTTATAACACGAAAAAAAAAATTTTGAATTTTTGTTGTTGCTGCGCCAGGTGGTGTTGAAGGCTATTAATAGCAGAGCAGCATAAGGGTCAAAGCATACTTATTAAGAACCCAGCACACACACACACCCCTCCAATGGAAAATATTGGAGGGGTGACAGGTAAGCTTCTAACATGGATGAAAAATTTTCTGACTGATAGAAAAATGAGGGCAGTGATCAGAGGCAATGTATCGGACTGGAGAAATGTCACAAGTGGAGTACCACGGGGTTCAGTTCTTGCACCAGTGATGTTTATTGTCTACATAAATGATCTACCAGTTGGTATACAGAATTATATGAACATGTTTGCTGATGATGCTAAGATAATAGGAAGGATAAGAAACTTAGATGATTGTCATACCCTTCAAGATGACCTGGACAAAATAAGTATATGGAGCACCACTTGGCAAATGGAATTTAATGTTAATAAATGCCATGTTATGGAATGTGGAATAGGAGAACATAGACCCCACACAATCTATATATTATGTGAGAAATCTTTAAAGAAAGAGATCTAGGGTGGTTCTAAATAGAAAACTATCACTTGAGGACCACATAAAGAATATTGTGCGAGGAGCCTATGCCACGCTTTCTAACTTCAGAATTGCTTTTAAATACATGGATGGCGATATACTAAAGAAATTGTTCATGATTTTTTTAGGCCAAAGCTAGAATATGCAGCGGTTGTGTGGTGCCCATATCTTAAGAAGCACATCAACAAACTGGAAAAGGTGCAAAGACATGCTACTAAGTGGCTCCCAGAACTGAAGGGCAAGATCTACGAGGAGAGGGTTAGAGGCATTGAATATGCCAAAACTAGAAGACAGAAGAAAAAGAGGTGATATGATCATTACATACAAAATAGTAACAGGAATTGATAAAATCGATAGGGAAGATTTCCTGAGACCTGGAACTTTAAGAACAAGAGGTCATAGATATAAACTAGCTAAACACAGATGCCGAAGAAATATAAGAAAATTCACTTTTGCGAACAGAGTGGTAGACGGTTGGAACAAGTTGGGGGAGAAGGTGGTGGAGGCCAAGACTGTCAGTAGTTTCAAAGCGTTATATGACAAAGAGTGCTGGGAAGACTGGACACCACGAGCGTAGCTCTCATCCTGTAACTACACTTAGGTAATTACACTTAGGTAATTACTAAGGATATTAACACTAAGGATATTTCGGTCCGTGTCCATCCTGTACTCTTATCAAGGACAGACCGAAATGTATTCACATTTAGCTCGCTTGATATGTGTGGGTTTGGTTACTCTATTTGTTTCAGCCATGTTATTGCACTTTATTCTCTATTTAAAGCATACTTTAAATCTATGTATCATTTCTTTTGGTGTCTTATTGTAAAGAAATTACTTGGTCATGTTCTCACCGTTTCTTCAGATTTTTGTTAACGAAGGATAACTTTCCTAGGTCAAGTTGCAATGCACCGGTTGTCCTGGCAGCGTGTTTGGGTGATTAGCTCACCAGGGGAAAACGTGAAAGTCACAGGACTGGCATGGCGGCCCGACAGTAAAGTTCTTGCAGTTGGATATTCAACAGGTTTGTATAGTTTGCAAGGTTAGAGCTTCCACGTGTTGTACCTATAGTTTGCAAAGTTAGAGCTTAGGTATGAAATATCTGTTTCAGGGAACAATTAAGTAAAGCAAAATCTATTACAGTATAAGGAAATATGTTCACAATAGTTAGCATTATTAACCCTTCAACTGCACAACATACCCATGGATGTTCTCATTAATTATCCATAAGCTGTGCAACTATGTCAGGGATGTTTTAAAGTTCTGTGTATGATTTAAAACTCCTATCGGTACACGGAGCTCACATCAGCTTTCTCAGGCCTTCAGTAATCAGATGCCATCTTGGAACCACTTGTGTCCACCCCTCTTGAACGTGAGAGCTTTAATACTGTGAGAGTGATCATGAGGAGCACACACAGCAGGAGCTCACAGCTCCGCCATTCAGCTCGTGCCCACATCATCACTTTGTAATGATGAAATAAATAACTGTGATTATTTATCGATGATAGTATCTATGATGCTGATTGTGATGAATACTATGTACAAGGTTCAAATATCACTGAAGCCAATGCTGGTTATGATGTTCACAGCACGAGGCACACATCCACAGCAAGGGAGCCGGTCGGCCGAGCGGACAGCACACTGGACTTGTGATCCTGTGGTCCTGGTTCGATCCCAGGCGCTGGCGAGAAACAATGGGCAGAGTTTCTTTCACCCTATGGCCCTGTTACCTAGCAGTAAAATAGGTACCTGGGTGTTAGTCAGCTATCACGGGCTGCTTCCTGGGGGTGGAGGCCTGGTCGAGGACCGGGCCGCAGGGACACTAAAGCCCCGAAATCATCTCAAGATAACCTCAAGATAACCTAAAGATACAGCTGCAGTTTGGTCCATCTGTGCACCATCAAACAGGACCTCGTGTTCCTTTAGGAAATGAACGTGTGGTAAATTATTCATATTCAGGATTTAGTGACCTGGATTCAGATAATAATAGCCGTGTTGTGGCTAGAGTTAGCGATGTGCATAGCAAAGTGCCTCCTGATATACTTTGTCAGGTGCCATTGGCAACTGACTGGCATGTGGTGCCATGTTGTGCTTGGATTACAAGATTATCTCACCCATACAGTGTATGGAGCATAACAGCAAAAACAGTATGGTTTATTGTTCATAAAATATAATACTGTATGCACATTAGTGACACAAATATACTGTATCTGTGCATACCTATGTTCTACACATTCTGTGATATAAATAACAGTGATATAAAGTTTTCTTTTGCAAACATAGTTGTAGACGGTTGAAACAAGTGAGGTGGTGGTGGAGGCCAAAACCATCTGTAGTTTCAAAACGTTATACGACAAAGAGTACTGGGAAGACAGGACACCATGAGCGTAGCTCTCATCCTGTAACTGCACTTGGGTAATTACACACACAAACGAGGCATGTCCTAGACTTACAAGGAATGGGAATGAAGAGAGCTTGAAAGAACTAGATCATACCAAAGAAAGAACACTCATTCCACTGCCCCAGTCATCATGTCACATTTGTCAATCAATTGCATATTATATTGTAATCTAATATAGCATCTGGTTTGAAGATCTTCTCTTTGGTCTCGGAGTTTATCTTTCCGCTGTCTAACTTATTTTCTTTGTAAATCGTGTTAGCATGTGCACTTAACATTTGGCCTTCCACTTGAGTACAAACGTATTGTCGGTTATCCTATGCTGACAATCTCCAATGGTGATGCTTGTCTCAGCAAAAGGCATTTACTTCCTTCATGGCTTCGCTGTTCCTCATATTGCAGTATTGGGTTCAACCAACCAAGTAAGTAGTAAGTGAACAGAGTGGGGCTGGTGTAATAGTTATCAGTGTATGGAATGTGCCCCTTGTTTGTCAATGGTAATGTCAGTGTCTTCACTACACTGCCAAAAAATCCACAAGTGGATTGTCCTTTTACACATCACATTGATGGCAGAATTCATGATCATTTCTGTGATGAAATCTGTCTCACAGTCACAAAGGATGAATAGTTTCAGGCCCCACTTGTGCCACTTTGATGGTATATACTGTTTGAAGGAATTCTTTCCCTGAACAACAATTATGTCTTGTCTTGAGCCTTGTCAATTATGACCTTTTGCATTGGTACATAGAAAGATTTGTATTTACTGTGTTGTAATCTATAAGTTAGGAGTAAGTATTAGCTAGTGAGTCAAGCAATATAATATTTAAAAAATGATGGTTGAAAGATGTGGTGGTTCATTTGAGGAGTCAGTGGTCACACATGGAGGTGAGGTACAAGCGATTATGAGAGCTTAGCATGCCCAAGCTAATATTGCTGCAAAGAAGTCACAAAGGGTAACATGGAGAAGTGTGATCCAAAGTTCTTGGTAGCAATGATATTTCTGTTTAACCCTTAAACTGCGCAACGCGCCTGCAGGCTCACGTTTGGTTTGCGCAACACTCCTCTGGTATTTGTATTTTTCACGTTCCATTCAAAACTCCCGCGGCTACATGGGGTTCACATGAGCTTCCTCAGGGCTCTTGTAAACAGACGCCATCTTTAAAATATCGTGGTCCACATTCCCGGGTGTGGGAGCCTCAGTAGTGAGTGAGCAACCAAGGCTGGCACTCGCAGCATGAGCGCACAGCACTGCTGTTCAGTGTGTGACCACAGCATCACCTAATAATGTCAAATATATATATATATAACTTGTATTATTTAGCCATGATAGCATGCCCAAGCTTGTCTCAGGATGTGTCATCTGTGCCAAACTAGAGTTTTGTATATATAATACTATATAATAAATAGTGCTTGTGGGGTTGAGGGATATGGGTGTGAGCCCATTGTGCAGCTTCAGTATTTTCTCAAAAGAGTTTGATGTTTTATATTAAGTATGGTACATGATATAGGATTTTAAATTAGTAACAGATTAAAATTTCTCTAATGTAATGTCATTC
>WNGS01074260.1:0-10323 GCA_020271785.1 Procambarus virginalis | reverse complement strand
GCTCCCCAAGCCCGGCCCGAGCCAGGCTTGACTTGAGAGTTTGGTCCACCAGGCTGTTGCTTGGAGCAGCCTGCAGGTCCCACATACCACCACAAGCCCGGTTGGTCCGGCACTCCTATCTAGTTTTCTATCTAGTTGAAAGCTATCTAGTTTTCTCTTGAAGATGTCCACGGTTGTTCCAGCAATATTTCTTATGCTCGCTGGGAGGATGTTGAACACCCGCGGACCTCTGATGTTTATACAGTTCTCTCGATTGTGCCTATGGCACCTCTGCTCTTACTGGTTCTATTCTGTATTTTCTTCCATATCATTCACTCCAGTATGTTGTTATTTTACTGTGTAGATTTGGGACCTGGCCCTCCAGTATTTTCCATGTGTATATTATTTGATCTCTCTCTCGTCTCCTTTTTAGTGAGTAGATTTGAAGAGCTTTGAGACGATCCCAATAATTTAGGTGTTTTATCGCTTCTATGTATCCCGTATATATTCTCTGTGTTGCCACTGAATACCTTAAGCTCAATGGTGGTGGAGTTATTTTCTGTGACTCTAAAAGTGCTCTTAAGTCCTTAATTAATTAAATAACCCATCACAATGTATGTCGGAAGTAGCTTGTAATATTAAATGGAATGTAATTTTTGCCAATGATAATAACTCTTGTATAAATTTGTGTGGATCCCATCCCATGTTGGAGTTGGAAAACATGACTTCGTAGATCGATTGGCCAATGAGGCTTGCAGGAAAGAAAACATTGATTATGACTTTGGACTTTCTAATGCAGTTATTAGAAACATACAAATTAAAGAAATTAATTCAGATTTAGAAGAACTAAGAAATGCCCAGAGACCTGAAAGCTGCAGTATTAAAAGTTATGACAAGTTTTGTAATAATAGGTATTTGTATGGTCAGCACAGTAACCGAACCAGGCAATGTGATGTAGTCATTGCCCGAATTCGCCTTGGCTATAGACACATCTGGCAGGTTAGTGAGGCTGAGCCACTATCAGAATACTCAGATTGTGAACTCTGTGATAAACCTTTAATGCATTCACTAGAACACTACATTGATGAATGTGAAACCGTAAAGTACTTTAGACCTCCTGGCCTCTTGTACCACCAACTGTGTAACTATTTTATTGACTCAGGTGTTCTGGACGACATCCTAACAATTTACCCAAAATTTGCTTGTCCATTTTAAAGAATGAAGAACAATTTTTATCTATATTACTTCTAAGCTGCATCACTTATGAACCCATCCCTGCCCTTGTGTGGCAGTGCACAGTAGAAAGTTGTTTTCACATATCCATACATTAACACATTGATTGTAACCATGATATATATTTGCTTCCGCCTACAGTTTAGACCTATTGTCTTGTGTATGACCCTCTGTCCTGCGTGACAGTGAATACCAACATTATCCTCACTTTAATCAGACTATCAAAATCCTCAGATTAGGCAAAATTGTAATTAATTTTGTCAATGAAGATGTTAATAATGATAATCTGTGTTGCTCCCTCTATTTTGGCACTCTCTCCTGCTCTGAAGGGGGAAGTGATTACTGAGCAGTACTCAAGACGGGACAACACAAGTGACTTGAAGAGTACAACCATTGTGATGGGATCTCTGGATTTAATAGTTCTTGTAATCCATCCTATCATTTTTCTGGCTGACGCAATATTTGCTTGGTTATGCTCCCCTAAACGTTAGGTCGTCAGACATCATTATTCCCAAATCCTTGACATGCTGTTTTCCTACTATGGGCAAATTTGATTGTGTTTTGTACCCTGTATTATGTTTAAGGTCCTCATTGTTACCGTACCTGAATACCTGGAATTTATCACTGTTAAACATCATGTTATTTTCTGTTGCCCAGTCAAAAACTTTGAAAAACTTCAAGCAGATATTAATAATGTCTTCAGCAGAGACATTATATGTGTCAGATATAGATAAAATAGGATTCGGTGAACAACTAAAAGTACTGAACAACCTAAGAGCTAAAGAGAACGAAAAGAAACTCACCAGAAAAACTGCGAGTTTGTCATCGTGGGGGTCGTGGAGGTCGAGAGGTGGTAGGTCCTTTATGGGCAGCAACTCCCGGCAGGCCTTGTCCCTCACCTTAGGGGGTGCCAGAGCCACGTTGGGCTGGTAGTGCCGCTCAAACTTTTGGGAGTCTGAGAGAGGAACTACTCTGGCGGGGTCAGCCAGCACCGGGGGACCCTGGCTCAGGTACGCTGGCACCGTAGCTGGCACACTGTACCCAGAACAACAAAACAACTCACAGTGCACATAGAAATGAAACTCATGTTAAAAACTAAGGTATGGAAGGGTGAGGGGGACCTCACCTGAGGAAAGCAGGTGTGGGGGGGGTGGTCTTAGTTGTACGAGGAAGGTAGGGTGTGTGTGTGTGTGTGTGTGTAGTCTTTCTTTTATGAGGAAGGCAGAGGTATGTGTGTGGGGGTGTCTTATTTCCACGAGGAAGGCAGTGTTGGGTCTCGTGTGTTTAAGGAAGGCAATAGTCTGGGGGGTTTTACCTGTCTTAGGAAAGCAAGGGTGAAGGACTTTGCCTTGGCTGACCTTGATAAGCCTAAGTACAGCTAGGCTTATCGGTAGCTATACTGATAGAAGGAACTGTATTGTGTAGGTACTGTGCATAAGGGGTTATACATGTAGTATCTAAAATACAATCTCATAATTGTGTATATGGGGTTTCTTCATCAATTTATGTATCATTTTATCATCCCGCCCCGTGTGACACAGCAAGGGTGGTGGAAGGAGTATTTCTTACCTGTCTCTGAGGAAGGCAGGTGGGGGTGGGGGCAGGGTCTTGCCGTCTCTGGTGAGAAGTGCAGTTGCCGTCCAAGAAGGCGCCAGGCTCGCACACCGCCACATGTAAGACAGGACCATTGATGGGTCGTAAGGCGCGTAGGGAGATGGCGCTGTAGTGGGTGGTAACTCCTCCGCCCGCACCTTCTTGGGCAGCTCCTCTTTGACTTCGACACCATCCTGTAAAAAATGTTATTCGTTACCGTGTTTTCGCATTATTACCGCCCTGCTACTCTACAACTCGCGTTCTGGCCAAACAATACATTTACGTGTGATAAGTTTGAATCATACCCAAAGCAATGTCGGCAAATTAAATCGGCAACTGTTTCTGCTAAACAGATTAGCACCACTATTAGCTGCGCGCCGTCGTATTGCCCTAAACCCACCCCTTAGGAAGCCAGGCACCTGCACGCGTTGCCAGGCACCTGCACGCGTTGCCAGGCACCTGCACGCGTTGCCAGGCACCTGCACACGTTGCCAGGCACCTACGCGTTGCCAAGTAACTGCACATGTTATCAGATTAACACCTGTGGTTATGTGACTATAGGTGTTAGGAGACCAGCTGCTACCAGGTTTGTGTGGACGTGTACATGTATGTGGATGTGCTTTTTGACTGTGGAGGTGCACAGGTGTGGCGATATACTACACCTGTCTCTCACTATTATAAAGTGCATTGTTTCCCTGGCTTGAGCATTACTGACTATTCATGCTCGTGCCACCTCTTGGGTGGCTTAATCTTCATCAGTCAATCTGGCTTGAGCAGTTACAGCCCCGCTCCTGTGCCAGGGAAGTCCACTGCGAGCTCGCCATAGCCCGTGCTACTTGCAACTTTTTGTTCTGAGTACCTGAATCTAAAACAACAACTGGCTTGATTGGGAGCATGTAGTTACCGCTGTTCTACAGCTGTATACACAGATGTGTTGGTGTTGTACTGCAGTTCTTGGTATTAAAGTACTTGCAGGTAGGGAGTACAGTAGAATATCTTTGGCCTCGACGTGTATGCGGCCACGACACGCACAATACGCTTCCACCTGCCGTGGCTCTGTTGAAGACCCAACCTGTCCTCTCAACTAATACTCCGTTAGGGTAACGAACGTACCAAATGAAGCGTGCTATGACGAGTAGCGGCTCACAAAAATCCAAGTTTTCTAGGCATCGGTTGGTTAGGCTAGGTTAGGTGGGTGGTTTGGGTTGGTGTGTTTCTGGTTCGGTTAGGACGATGGCTTTTGTACGTTGTGATAAATCCAGAGAACAGCTGCGCCAGTGTAGGAGAGTCTTGTGAGTGTAATACAGGGATAAATGTTGGGGAGACAAGTGCACATGCTAACCTGCGTCATAATGATGTTTCTCGCCTCAAACTTTGACAACACAAGTTGCTACAACTAGGCTGTGACTGCTGTCCACCCACTGGGTGTCCACCACTGGGTGTCCACCACTGGGTGTCCACCCACTGGGTGTCCACCCACTGGGTGTCCATCCACTGGGTGTCCATCCACTGGGTGTCCACCACTGGGTGTCCACCACTGGGTGTCCATCCACTGGGTGTCCATCCACTGGGTGTCCATCCACTGGGTGTCCATCCACTGGGTGTCCACCACTGGGTGTCCACCCACTGGGTGTCCATCCACTGGGTGTCCACCACTGGGTGTCCACCACTGGGTGTCCACCCACTGGGTGTCCATCCACTGGGTGTCCATCCACTGGGTGTCCACCACTGGGTGTCCACCACTGGGTGTCCATCCACTGGGTGTCCACCACTGGGTGTCCACCACTGGGTGTCCACCACTGGGTGTCCACCACTGGGTGTCCACCACTGGGTGTCCACCACTGGGTGTCCACCACTGGGTGTCCACCACTGGGTGTCCACCACTGGGTGTCCACCACTGGGTGTCCACCACTGGGTGTCCATCCACTGGGTGTCCATCCACTGGGTGTCCACCACTGGGTGTCCACCACTGGGTGTCCACCACTGGGTGTCCACCACTGGGTGTCCACCACTGGGTGTCCACCACTGGGTGTCCATCCACTGGGTGTCCATCCACTGGGTGTCCACCCACTGGGTGTCCACCACTGGGTGTCCACCACTGGGTGTCCACCACTGGGTACACAACAAGCCACATGCGCGTCACACGCCAGGGACAACTAGTGAAGTCAGGAGACTAATCTGCCCACACAATTAAGTCAACAGTCTATTACCAGTAAAATTAGACAAATAAAGGAACCACTGAAGAAAAATTAGTAAAGAACAAAGTTTTCAAGTTAAATTAATTTGTTAGAAACACGAATATATTTTTTGTTCCGCATAATTATATATATATATATATATATATATATATATATATATATATATATATATATATATATATATATATATATATCACACACGAGAAAATGTACAAAACACTGTGGCCAACATTTTTAACAAAACACTGAAAAACGCCTACGCCATTTCCAAAAATAAGTGCTGGATACGATTCTCTTGCCTATCTCGCGGCAGCTTCAGTGAACACTCTGAATATAACATGCTAGAGTACAGGTAGCAAGAGTTGGTAGGGAGAACAGCACTGTGAGAGAGCCTTCACCATTGACCAAACACGAGTGGTCGCGTGTATTGGAAATGAGAGAGAGAGGGCAGGACCCTGCCAGCCTAGCACGTTCTCTTCATTTCCCACTCCGTTAAAAACACAATCTTATACCTTAATCAGAAACGCACGCACCTAGGCAGCCCCACCTATCAAGTTCGATAGGTTATTTTTCATAGCAGTTTGCACTTGTAACATTGGTTAACATAACGTCAAAACGGTGACCTACTTGTTGTGAGGACGGGGGTTGAGGCCAGAAGCCATACTGGTGACTTGCTGTCTCCCATTTAGCCGAACCAGACCCAGGAAGACAGCGTGCTGGGGAATAGGCTTACAGGTTCCACAAGATGAGAGCAAATGTCAGCACTGTGGAGAAATGCCCGACAGACCACTGGAACATTATCTAACACAGTGCACAGTTACAGTCACAACAGACCACTGGAACATTATCTAACACAGTACACAGTTACAGCCACAGCAGACCACTGGAACATTATCTAACACAGTGCACAGTTACAGCCACAACAGGCCACTGGAACATTATCTAACACAGTACACAGTTACAGCCACAACAGACCACTGGAACATTATCTAACACAGTGCACAGTTACAGCCACAACAGACCACTGGAACATTATCTAACAGTGCACAGTTACAGCCACAACAAACCACTGGAACATTATCTAACACAGTGCACAGTTACAGCCACAACAGACCACTGGAACATTATCTAACACAGTGCACAGTTACAGCCACAACAGACCACTGGAACATTATCTAACAGTGCACAGTTACAGCCACAACAGACCACTGGAACATTATCTAACACAGTGCACAGTTACAGCCACAACAGACCACTGGAACATTATCTAACACAGTACACAGTTACAGCCACAACAGACCACTGGAACATTATCTAACACAGTGCACAGTTACAGCCACAACAGACCACTGGAACATTATCTAACACAGTGCACAGTTACAGCCACAACAGACCACTGGAACATTATCTAACACAGTGCACAGTTACAGCCACAACAGACCACTGGAACATTAACTAACATAGTGCAGTTACAATGCGTGCACGAAATAATTATTTTTCTTATAAAATCGTTTCATTGCTCAAAATTTAAGGTATTTAGGCCTATGTGTTAAGGTATTTAGGCCTACAGAATATTTAAAAATTTTAGTTGAACCTGGATTGTACCTGGACGGGGTTCTGGGAGTTGTTCTACTCCCCAAGCCCGGCCCGTGGCCAGGCTTGACTTGTGAGAGTTTGGTCCACCAGGCTGTTGCTTGGAGCGGCCCGCAGGCCCACATATACCTGGTTGATGGGGTTCTGGGAGTTGTTCTACTCCCCAAGCCCGGCCCGAGGCCAGGCTTGACTTGTGAGAGTTTGGTCCACCAGGCTGTTGCTTGGAGCGGCCCGCAGGCCCACATATACCTGGTTGATGGGGTTCTGGGAGTTGTTCTACTCCCCAAGCCCGGCCCGAGGCCAGGCTTGACTTGTGAGAGTTTGGTCCACCAGGCTGTTGCTTGGAGCGGCCCGCAGGCCCACATATACCTGGTTGATGGGGTTCTGGGAGTTGTTCTACTCCCCAAGCCCGGCCCGAGGCCAGGCTTGACTTGTGAGAGTTTGGTCCACCAGGCTGTTGCTTGGAGCGGCCCGCAGGCCCACATATACCTGGTTGATGGGGTTCTGGGAGTTGTTCTACTCCCAAGCCCGCCCGAGGCCAGGCTTGACTTGTGAGAGTTTGGTCCACCAGGCTGTTGCTTGGAGCGGCCCGCAGGCCCACATATACCTGGTTGATGGGGTTCTGGGAGTTGTTCTACTCCCCAAGCCCGGCCCGAGGCCAGGCTTGACTTGTGAGAGTTTGGTCCACCAGGCTGTTGCTTGGAGCGGCCCGCAGGCCCACATATACCTGGTTGATGGGGTTCTGGGAGTTCTTCTACTCCCCAAGCCCGGCCGAGGCCAGGCTTGACTTGTGAGAGTTTGGTCCACCAGGCTGTTGCTTGGAGCGGCCCGCAGGCCCACATATACCTGGTTGATGGGGTTCTGGGAGTGTTCTACTCCCCAAGCCCGGCCCGAGGCCAGGCTTGACTTGTGAGAGTTTGGTCCACCAGGCTGTTGCTTGGAGCGGCCCGCAGGCCCACATATACCTGGTTGATGGGGTTCTGGGAGTTGTTCTACTGCCCAAGCCCGGCCCGAGGCCAGGCTTGACTTGTGAGAGTTTGGTCCACCAGGCTGTTGCTTGGAGCGGCCCGCAGGCCCACATATACCTGGTTGATGGGGTTCTGGGAGTTGTTCTACTCCCCAAGCCCGGCCCGAGGCCAGGCTTGACTTGTGAGAGTTTGGTCCACCAGGCTGTTGCTTGGAGCGGCCCGCAGGCCCACATATACCTGGTTGATGGGTTCTGGGAGTTGTTCTACTCCCCAAGCCCGGCCCGAGGCCAGGCTTGACTTGTGAGAGTTTGGTCCACCAGGCTGTTGCTTGGAGCGGCCCGCAGGCCCACATATACCTGGTTGATGGGGTTCTGGGAGTTGTTCTACTCCCCAAGCCCGGCCCGAGGCCAGGCTTGACTTGTGAGAGTTTGGTCCACCAGGCTGTTGCTTGGAGCGGCCCGCAGGCCCACATATACCTGGTTGATGGGGTTCTGGGAGTTGTTCTACTGCCCAAGCCCGGCCCGAGGCCAGGCTTGACTTGTGAGAGTTTGGTCCACCAGGCTGTTGCTTGGAGCGGCCCGCAGGCCCACATATACCTGGTTGATGGGGTTCTGGGAGTTGTTCTACTCCCCAAGCCCGGCCCGAGGCCAGGCTTGACTTGTGAGAGTTTGGTCCACCAGGCTGTTGCTTGGAGCGGCCCGCAGGCCCACATATACCTGGTTGATGGGGTTCTGGGAGTTGTTCTACTCCCCAAGCCCGGCCCGAGGCCAGGCTTGACTTGTGAGAGTTTGGTCCACCAGGCTGTTGCTTGGAGCGGCCCGCAGGCCCACATATACCTGGTTGATGGGGTTCTGGGAGTTGTTCTACTCCCCAAGCCCGGCCCGAGGCCAGGCTTGACTTGTGAGAGTTTGGTCCACCAGGCTGTTGCTTGGAGCGGCCCGCAGGCCCACATATACCTGGTTGATGGGGTTCTGGGAGTTGTTCTACTCCCCAAGCCCGGCCCGAGGCCAGGCTTGACTTGTGAGAGTTTGGTCCACCAGGCTGTTGCTTGGAGCGGCCCGCAGGCCCACATATACCTGGTTGATGGGGTTCTGGGAGTTGTTCTACTCCCCAAGCCCGGCCCGAGGCCAGGCTTGACTTGTGAGAGTTTGGTCCACCAGGCTGTTGCTTGGAGCGGCCCGCAGGCCCACATATACCTGGTTGATGGGGTTCTGGGAGTTCTTCTACTCCCCAAGCCCGGCCGAGGCCAGGCTTGACTTGTGAGAGTTTGGTCCACCAGGCTGTTGCTTGGAGCGGCCCGCAGGCCCACATATACCTGGTTGATGGGGTTCTGGGAGTGTTCTACTCCCCAGCCCGGCCCGAGGCCAGGCTTGACTTGTGAGAGTTTGGTCCACCAGGCTGTTGCTTGGAGCGGCCCGCAGGCCCATATACCTGGTTGATGGGGTTCTGGGAGTTGTTCTACTCCCCAGCCCGGCCCGAGGCCAGGCTTGACTTGTGAGAGTTTGGTCCACCAGGCTGTTGCTTGGAGCGGCCCGCAGGCCCACATACCCACCACAGCCCGGTTGGTCCGGCACTCCTTGGAGGAAACTATCCAGTTTTCTCTTGAAGATGTCCACGGTTGTTCCAGATAGTTACTCTATACATTACAGATATACTCTATACAATAGTTTAACTAAGCTTCGCATTATGATTTATGATTATATGACAAGAGTCAAAGGGTTGTTGCGGGTCAGCCCCTGTGCCTCTCCTTAAGAACGGCTCCTTTCCAAATACCAGCGACTCCACTTAAGTATGAAATATGGGGTTGATTGTCCGTAGAGTGGTAAAATAAAGGATCAGGTTTGTGTACCGAATTAATAAAAAAATAAAAAAAAATGTGTACCGTTGAATTAGATCTAGGTATCCCCATCTCTGCTGTCAAAACCGTATTGGTCCAACACTCAGATCTGATAAGAAAGAACTTACTGACTCCCAACGACCCGAAAGCACTAAAGCTATGATTTGTTCAGATCTGAAACCTACATCTATGGGCAGCACAAAACGTCCACTAGACTGTGTGACACAGTGGTTGCCAGGATCAGTTGGGTTACCGTTACCTGTGGCAGGTGGCTGCAGGTGACGGATCTCCCAATCCTGAGCACTCCAGTTGCAAACTCTGTGAGCAGGAACTACGGCACGATCTCCCGCACTACATCACTGAATGCCCAGTTATTAGACCTTTCAGACCAGTTGGCATGAGGTACCTGGAGCTTTGCAATTTTTTATTCACTCTCGTATTCTTGAAGATATCCTCACAGTGTACCCAAATTGACAGTGTAGCTACTAAACACATGGCCCTGTATGACTAACCATCCTGCGAGACGGGGACCTTATTACCACTGCTACCTTATTCAATCTTGTGTTGATGATATCCTCAAAATGCATCCGGAGTCTGCCAGTGCAGACTGCTTATCACATGCCTCTGTATGACTAACCATCCTGTGTGATGGGGATTTTCTAGCATCACCTAGTTAGCTTTTTAAACACTGTACTCCACTTCATATAGTCTAGGGCAGCTGCACTAATGCAGATGTACCTCATGTATTAATAAAAAAAAAATTGTGTACCGTTTTATTACCACTACCTGCTGCCTTATTCAAACTTGTGTTGATATCCTCAAAATGCTTCTAGTCATTTTTAATAAAAAAAAATGCTAGATTATTCTATATGATATATGTTTGTTAGATCTCTAGTTCATTATCGTGTCTTGCACCTAATTA
>WNGS01074252.1:0-13415 GCA_020271785.1 Procambarus virginalis | reverse complement strand
AAGTTCTGAATAATTCTTTACACAAGTTCTGAATGCCGTTCGTATGTTGGCCAGCCTGGCATATGCCGCTGATGTATCCTCTTGATATGGGCTGCAGGGGACAGGTCTGGCGTGATATCAACCCCCAAGTCTTTTTCTCTCTCTGACTCTTGAAGAATTTCATCTCCCAGATGATACCTAGTATCTGGCCTCCTGCTCCCTACGCCTATCTTCATTACATTAAATTTACTTGGATTAAACTCTAACAACGTGTGTGTGTGTGTGTGTGTTGTGTGTGTGTGTGTGTTTTAAGAGGTTCAACTTGTAATGAAGAACCACAGATAATACTCTGGGAAAGTTGTCACAGGTACACGGTGACAATTAAGCAGATGCTTGGTCAGGGCAACGCTCGTTGTAAGCCTCAGGTCAACCTTGAGACAGCATAAGTTTGATAAGATGAGGTATTCCCTCGCCTTAAACGTGAGTGCAGTTCGGAATATTTTTTATGCATATGGATGTACGAATTTTCTTTTAAAGGAGAAGATATTTCTTGACCGTGTTTGATAGATCTATTGTCTTCTATTATTCTAGCATTCCACATCTCTACTTGTCGTGCTGATATCAACTATGTAACAACCTTTACAGGATATTTTTAAACCTTTAAGCATTGTACAGTCCTTTCTTTGGTAGACGTTAACCAGCTCCTTACCTGTCTTAATGTAGTTAAGCACTATCTGAGTTATTCAGTGTTAAATAACATCTTGGAAGGGCAGTCAAGTTTATTACAGTATGGAATTGCTATGCCAAGTTCAGGATGAACTCCGATATTAAATAGGGGTGCGCTTGTACGGACATTTTCCTTGGGATTTGTAAGAGGAGCCATCTTGGGTAGCCTTTTTGCATGAGACGATTCTTGTCAAAATACTGCGGACCACATGTCAATAATGCTCTCCTGAAAAGACCAGGCTCCAGTAGTTCGTCAGGCTTCAATAGAACACCAGGCTTCAGTGTTTCGCCAGGCTTCAATAGTTTGCCATGCTTCAATAGTGCGCCAACTACACTAGCGCGGCAGACTTCAGTAGTGTGTTAGGCTTCAATAATGCGCTAGGCTTCAACAGTTTTTTAGGGCTCACGTGAATTCATGTCTAGCACCACAACTACCACCACAGGGAATCAGGGTGCGAGAAAGTAAAGGAGGAATTCAGGTTCAATAAAATTGCTTGGTAGAAAACGTTATTTTATTGGTACCAGAATTATACAGCCACAGGTCACCGCCATCACACGCTCATTTGTAATTGAAACACCATATTTAAACTGCCGTATTTCCCTGAAATTATACATAATGTGAACAATTTCTTTGATAACACTGAAGATCCGTAAATAGCTTTTACTAAGTTTGCTTCTTTTAATACTTGTATACTATGCAGCTGATGCACTTAAAGGGTCCCCATTTCGAGATTCTAATTAGAGAAAATGAACCATTTGATGAGATTATTTTTTGTTTACCTTGTATGTTTTGTTTACTTTTTAGCTATAAAAAATATCATATGGGTTAGGAAAGCTGTCAATTACTTCGTATTATCCATTTCTTCCACGCCATGTACAAAAATAACATATAGTGGGTGTCTTTGCTTTTAACTGAGACAAAAACGATAATATACTTTTAATAGTTAGTATACTGCAACATTAACATATATATATAAGATGTATCACACATAACAGGTACACATAACAAGTATAATATGACATAGATCATTCACCATATTGAAACCTTTGAATATTAGCAGCACATACTATTATATATTTTTAAGCTCATTTTGACTTGGACTTTCAACACTCGGGTAAGAGTGGGAGGAGGAGACCCACGTGCTCCAGAGTCCCACACAACCGGGTCTTGAAGCACATCACTTGAAGGAAGACTGTGCTAGCGACTCACTGCTCTAGTCAATGCAATACTGAATCTTCCTCGTTGTTTTTGCTGGTCCTGTGGGAAGAGGTCAAGCCTGGTCCGTTGTCCAGGTGGGTGGCTGTGACGGTCAAGCCTGGTACGTTGTCCAGGTGGGTGGCTGTGACGGTCAAGCCTGGTACGTTGTCCAGGTGGGTGGCTGTGACGGTCAAGCCTGGTACGTTGTCCAGGTGGTGATTATAGTACAATTGATACGTAACTTAATAGTGTTTACTCAACGTGAATAAACAACGGCGTTATATATATATATATATATATATATATATATATATATATATATATATATATATATAATCCCTCATAGTCTCTCGATTATTATTCAGTGAACTTTTACGACGACTTTTTAATTAACAATTCTTAAATCTGATTTACGATCTTTTTAATAATATAAATATGCGAATTAAAAAAAATGTCAGTTTTCTTTCGGCGGAGCCTGAAGGTGCAACGTAGTTTAAGCGACCTTCCTAATTGTTTACATGGCCAGTGAGGACAGCCGCGCGTGGCGTTCGCTTTCATTCTACGTTTAAAATTGTAGAACTTTAGTAAACCCTAGAAATCATGGGCGGGAAGTGTCCATGAAATGGTAACGAAGCCTAAAGGCCAAAAACAACCAGGGAAAACCATCGGTTTAGTGGTTAAAGTTAGTGTATAATTGGTTGGATGCTTCAGAATGGACTGCACACAACCTTTGCTGTCTCGGGCTGGGACCACTGGCCATGAGAACTATTAATATGGACGCTGACAGTGTAAGAGCAAGTGAACTCATGTTCGTGTGTGTGAACTCATTAAGTGCTATAAAAGTTCTGAAAGATAAACATTCAGTTCTGAAAAAACTAAGTATTTGGATTAAAAATCGTGTAGAGTCAGTTTCTTAATGATTATGTATAAAGAAAGATTTGAAAGACGTTAACCCTCATAGCAAGCATGGGTGGTTTCAGAGGCTTAAGCGCCGCTGTAATCTGTACAAGGTCAAGATGACGAGTGAAGGGACTAGGACAGACCAAGAAGTAGGGCAACAATACCCTCAACACCCACACTACTCTCTCCTCTCTCTCTCCTGGTAAGTAACTGTATTGTATTATACTGTATGCTTCCCTTTTATTTTATATATTTTGGAAATGATTATGATATAAACTTTTATGGGAAATAGGATTAGATGCGTCGTTTCAATTAAGTCTATGTTTCATGGAATGTTTCCCGGCCGTAAATAAAATGAATATTAAAGTAATATATACATCTATATATTATATATTATATATATATATATATATATATATATATATATATATATATATATATATATTACTTTAGTATTATTTCAGACTTCGTGGAAAAATAGGAGCCGATATTTCTTGATGAGGTACACTGAGGCCGACTCCTACTGGCCTGTGGCATTTCCATAGGCCAGATGCCCCAAGCATCTGGCCCATGTCGCTTCCATACCACCCATGTGTCATCTTGAACAGTTGGTTGACTGTAGCCCCAAGCATCTGGCCTCCGAAGAGGACAAATAAACAGATATATGTTGATTCATTGGCTGAGGAATTGGTAACCGCTAGGTCGCTAGCTCGAGACTAGAAAATAGCGCTCTTTGTAATACGGTCTCATATGTATATGAAATATGTATTCTTTTAGTTGCTATCAAATTAACAGAAAACAACAAGTTGAAACCAAGAGTAGTCAGCTAACCCGGCCAGTGTGACGGCTGCAGGAGCTACCTAAACCAGCTTTTTCAAAACAAACTATTAACACAAACCCACGCGAAACAAGTTTTAATGTGCGGGAAGGGTTTGTGTGTGTGGAGGGTTTGTGTGTGTAAAGTTTGTGTGCGGTAGTTTTATGTAGTAATTTGTGTTTGGTGGATTATGGAATGTTATGTTTGTTGTGTGATGGCAGGCACCCACACACATCACACATTTACTCTCAGGTCACGAACGAGAAAGATAAAACAAATGTTCTATCCCAAAATCAAATGGGTAAAAGTGAGTGTTCGCGTGTGAGGAAGATACGAGGTGCGCAGCCTAGTTGGGGAGCAAAGAGAGATACGAGCGGGAGGTAAGAGGAAGGCATAGAAGGAGAGGTAAGAATCGGGGGAGATATGAGGTAGGCAGTTAAGAGGAGAAATTTTGCAACTTATCCTCCTACAAATTACGTCTGAATTTGGCCGTTTGGCCGTATGTCCGAAAATTAACGTAATTTGAAAATTAAAAAAAATTGAAAATAAATTTTGGATTTTTTGTTTCTACAACATCAAGTTAAGGGTTCTCTGGTAGGTTAGGAGGGCAGGAAATTCTCCTAAAGTTTCAAATCGTTATAAAAATCGCCAAGGGAAAGTTTCCTCTCCTAACCTTACCGAATAAGCCAAAGGACCCAAACAGAAAACGGGACATTACATCACTTTCGTGGGCCGATTTCATTTCAAATTACGTCCCTTTTTGGCCATAGCGCCGCGCATACGAGCGAAAAGCGACGTTATTTTTAAGAGGACGGGTCGCAAAACATTAGCTAAGATGGGCAGGTAAGCGGAGAGCAGATCAAGCGGTAGTTAAGTGGCGGGAAGGTAAGAAGAGATTAGAAAAGAGTTGGGTGGGGGGGATAGTTAAGAGGGGTAGGTAAAAAGAGGACAAATAAGATGAGGAGGTAAATAAAGGGTAATTTTGGCAGATGGGTGGGTAAGTTAAATGTTCATCATAGAGCTTCGGGTTAGGAGTTGTGGTGCTGGAAGCAGTCTTGGAATGCGTGAGAGCCAGCAGTTTGGTGTTCTATTATCAGTTTTGATGGATACCATAAGAATACCTGGAGGAGGGGTGTGTGAAAGAGTGACTCTGAAGCATGCCACAGATCTTGTCGTTACAGCCACACCGGCGGGCCGGGGTAGGAGGAAGTTAGTAAGGTTTGCAGGGCAAGACAGACACCAAACTCAAGAAGTATGAGAAGGAACCAGGTTGTTAGATCCACTTGAGCTACCCATCCAGTATCTTCTTGGCTAATCACTCTGTAAAATGTTGGATGGTTTGGAAGAAGAGGTGGGAGTCATACATCACTGTGGATGCGCGACGGGATCTAAGATGAGACGTAATGGCATAGCCCTCCGTGAACATACAGGACGGCTTCGGTTGACGGATGTCTGAGGTGAGTTGTTTCAGAACCCAGAATAGTGGCACTCAGTCATGCACGCTGCAAGCAAATGGTGAGCCTAGCTCGGAGGAGCAGCGGTGACCAGCCCCGTGTCCAGGTTGGTGAGAGCTGCGTACAGCGCTGGACGACGAGCACGACGCTCCACCGTCATAGTCGGTGGTGTTGGTGGACCAGGTGTGGATGTCGGCATCTAGGGTCCCTGACGACACCCCGCGGAGGCTGCTGGGGCTCGGTCCGTCCGAACTGACGTCGCCACAGTCGCCACTCCCCGTCGTACAGCCTTTCTACCATGACGTCTGCTCATCTTGAAACCCCTCTGAGGATTCTTTTTCGACTTGTTTATTCCTGTTCGCTTCGAGTTGTCATTCCTGGGAACATAGTTAGAGGCCCTTGTGGTCCTGAATATGAAGCTGACGCGAGGTTCCGAGCCTTCGAACGCGGCGCAGCCTCGCGGGGCGTTCAGGAAGCACGGTACCGGCCGTCATAAGCTGGTGGCGGGCATTGTCACGTGGCACGGCAGACCGGTGGAGTGGTGGAGCACGTGCGTGCCGTGCAGGCTGCCCAGGTGAGGGTTGTGCAGCGTCTGAATGAGGCCGTTGGACTGAGGTTTGTCTCCGGACGACTTACTGCGGGCCTGTAGTGAGGAAAAAATTAATTTACTTCTTAATGCTGAATTTCGGAACAAAATGTATTTTAGATTCATTGTGTAAAATGTAGCAAAAAATCTTTTACAAACAAACCGAGAGGTGTACTCTACTTCTTAGTGTGTATGTATGTGTAATATATATATATATATAAATATATATATATATATATATAAATATATATATATATATATAAATATATATATATATATATATATATATATATATATATATATATATATATATATATATATAATATTATAATATAAATAAATTGTCAAGCACACCACCGTGGAAATAAATATTTCATACACTTCTCCAAGTGCCCAAGTGAATGAAATATATAGGGTCGAGGCTGTCTTTGTCGTTACTCCAGACAGGCCAGAGTGTGCTCCCTTCTCACCTGTAGATTACCTGTGCTCGATTTCGAGAGCTTTTGTACCTTTAGAACCCAGCCTGGCGTAGCTGGTGATAACATGATCGGTCATGATGTTGTCTGACGAGGTCCGCATGTTCATATATTCATATAAGCCAGTTGATCCGGCATTTCCTGCGGAAATTTGTCCAAATGTCTGTTGAGAATCTCAACCTGCATGCAAGTGTTATATTTATATTGTTATATCTAGTGGGAAGGTGAGGTTCCATGGGCCTCTGATGTTAATACGTTCTCAGATGGTGTCTAATGCACCTCCGCTCTTCACTGGGGCTTTTCTCTATTTCTTGCCTTATCTTTCGCCCAGTTGGTTATTTAAGTGTTCTTATTTAGGGCCTGACCTTCCATAATGGTCCATGTGCATATTGTATGTTACCTCGCTCGTCTCTCTTCTAGCACACTCCAAGGAGGCGAGCGGTGTTCTCTTCTGTTTCCTCAAGACCTTCGAGGAAGGCTTGACGTTCATCTCTCATCTCCCCTCCTGCAGGGAGGCTGGAGATACTCGCCTGTCTCTCTTCCTGACCCTCCACGGACGTGGGAGAACGCCCCTCCCCCCACCGTCCCAGCCACAAGTTGACTACCCTGTGCGTTACCATCTCTACAAGGCCGATCGATTGTAAAGAGTCCTTGAATGTTAGCGAAATTGCATTCGTTACGGTCGCTTCGTCTGTATGCACACACACACACACACACACACACACACACACACACACACACACACACACCACACACACACACACACACACACACACACACACACACACACAGGGGAATTGACAAAGTGGAAATAGATGAAATGTTCACACGTAATAATAACAGAACGAGGGGACATGGGTGGAAATTGGAAACTCAGATGAGTCACAGAGATGTTAGGAAGTTTTCTTTTAGCGTGAGAGTAGTGGAAAAATGGAATGCACTTGGGGAACAGGTTGTGGAAGCAAATACTATTCATACTTTTAAGACTAGGTATGATAGGGAAATGGGACAGGAGTCATTGCTGTAAACAACCGATAGCTGGAAAGGCGGGATCCAAGAGTCAATGCTCGATCCTGCAAGCACAGATAGGTAAGTANACACACACACCACACAAACACACACACACACACACACACACACACACAACACACACAACACACACACACACACCACAGATGGTCAGGAAATGGCTACTGGAGTTTAACACCAGTAAATGTAAAGTTATGGAAAGGGGATCAGGTGATAGGAGACCAAAGGGACATTACACAATGAAGGGGAACAGCCTACCTGTAACGAGTCGAGAAATAGATCTGGGAGTGGATGTGACACCTAATCTAACTCCTGAGGCACATATAAATAGGATAACGACAGCAGCGTACTCTAAACTGGCGAAAATAAGAACTTCATTCAGAAACCTAAATGAGGAGGCTTTTAGGGCGCTTTACACTGCATACGTGAGACCCGTCTTAGAGTATGCCGCGCCATCATGGAGCCCCACCTGAAGAAACACAAGGAAACTGGAGAAGGTTCAGAGGTTTGCGACGAGTTCTCCCAGAGTTATGAGGGAAGGGATATGAAGAGCGACTGAAGGAACTGAACCTTACGACACTAGAGAAAAGAAGGGGAGAGGAGAATGATAGGGACATATAAAATACTCAGGGAATTGACAAAGTGGAAATAGATGAAATGTTCACACGTAATAATAACAGACGAAGGGGGACATGGGTGGAAATTGGAAACTCAGATGAGTAACAGAGATGTTAGGAAGTTTTCTTTTAGCGTGAGAGTAGTGGAAAAATGGAATGCCTTGGGGAACAGGTTGTGGAAGCAAATACTATTCATACTTTAAGACTAGGTATGATAGGGAAATGGACAGGAGTCATTGCTGTAAACAACCGATAGCTGGAAGGCGGGATCCAAGAGTCAATGCTCGATCCTGCAAGCATAAATAGGTAAGTACAAATAGGTAAGTACAGACACACTAATGAAATGACAAAACATACATGTTCGAATCCCAGTCACCTGTTGGGGGGGGGGTATCTTTTTTTTTAGATGATTTTGGGGTTATTTAGAATTTATCTCAAAAAATTGTGGTAAATCACAAATACCCAAATAAACAAAGAAAACAACTATTTAATCATAGAAAGAAATTGGTATAGGTTATAAAAAAAATGAATAAAATCTTCTAATTGATAATAGTAAGATCATGACAAGTTTTTACTAGGCCTAACTCTAATTATGAATCAAAATTTATGTTTTAAACTTTCAAATTTTTCTTCATTCCAATATTATGGAAGAGATAATATACTCCATATACATCCTGTATTATGTGAAATGAAGCCACTAGGTTTACTGGGCCAGTCATTAGATTCACTTTATCTTTCAAAGAAAATTATACCTAAAGAAATTCAGATAATATACATTAGCCCTCATCATATTTTTTCTCACGAAACCAATGGCCAAATCACAGCTGATTTGCTCTTAGGGGGATTCAAGAATAATATTACGCCACTTTATCTCTTAAATGAACATAATCTAAATTCCCTTGTTGCAAATCCCTCTCACAGATTTAGACTTATAGATGGTCGATCGGTAGAAATGTTTGATAATATGTGGAAGCTAGGAACTAATGATTGTGCAATTGATAGTAAAGATCATAATAATGATTTATTGGGAATTCGTCCCATTTTGGGCTTGTGTGATTTATTTCCTATTTCTAAGCGTTTAATATATTTAACCCAATTGAGCGATTTGATCAATAAAATTCACCAAGTATTTAATATAATTAAATATTTTCCCTATCTAATACATCCGTATCGTTTGCTGGTTTCTGAAACAGGGAATTTTTATATTATGTCATTTAGTCTCCTTCATTATTTATTTTCACCTCATGCTGAAACCAAAAAAATTAAAGATATTGTCTTTTCTCATCCACAATCTTTAATACAACGTACTGAAAATATTGAAAATATAGAAAGTATTGAAAGTAATAATCTAAATAGAATCAAAGTTAAATCAAAAGAAAATGTAATAATAGCTAGCAAAGACTTCAAAATATATCATAATTATTTAGCCCAAAGTAACTGTCGTCTACTTCTCGATATGTTACACTCACTATTTGTAACTATTATATGGATTGCTAATGGTGGAGGAGTTATACATAAACAACATACATTGGTACGCAATTATTTAACCTTACAAGGGAATATTACCATAAAACCCACCCACCCAAAAATCCATATAAAGTTACATCACGAAAACCAATTCATAATCCTAAACTATCTTCTTCTTCCCAACCACCATCTCAACTTGAACTAACATCATCTCCACCATCACCGTTATCTAATAATGGTAATCAACAACTGAATTGCCAGAATCCATATGGTTTATGTCATGCACAGATAATTTACAGTTCATTTCATACAGATGAAATCAAATGTAATGTGGCTCAACATGTTCATAATTATGGTTGCCTTCATTTGTTGAATTATACTCCAACAGTTCTTGAGGAAGCCTTTAGTGAAACATTAACATCACACCGAGATAATATTCTAATTGATGTAATTGAAAATGAGATCAATATAATTTTAGCATTTATATCACAGATAAAAAAGGAACTCGAGTCAACAATAATTTAATATATATATAGACCGGGCCTCTCTCTACCCCAGGAAGCAGCCCGTGACAGCTGACTAACTCCTAGGTACCTAATTACTGCTAGGAAACAGGGGTATCAGGCCGAAAGACACCATCCAATGTTTGTGTCCACTTAGCTGTGTGGTGGTCTAATAGTATACATTATTTGATTAGATGTGAGAGACATTTTTTATATAAAATAAAATAATAATGTCACTATTAAATTCCTTATATATTATAATATTTATGATATTTTTAATTGCGATCATTTTAATTATATATTTGAATAGTAGGTCAACAATTTCAACTCAGCATCCTCAACTGTCAATGAATATAATTCAAGGACATGATCACCACACTGGTCTTTATGTTGTCATTAAAAGTAAGTATTATATGGACCAAAATTGTGGTTATGATATGATTTCTCATGTAAATGCAGTTAATTGCAATGATGATAATTCTGGTGATAATAATGTGTTTTGTAAATTTGATACATCCATATTTGATCAATTTAGAAAAGTGAAGTGGTATTTTAATACCTTAACACCGATAATTTTATTATCTATTCGTAATCTTGATTTTTTACCTATTGTATATGAGACAATTGAAGATCTTCCACACTCTATAGATCATGAGATTGTAAGCTTGCGCGAAAATATGAAGAAAAGCTCAATTGCTAATGGTAATAAGTTACCAAAATGTGTATGGGTATCTTGTTCACATATTTGGGTAAATAGTCCAAACAAATATACTCCGCAAGGTTTTCCTGTTTATTATTTTCCAACCAAGGAACATATAGATGGATATTATGCTCCACTTCTTCCAATTCAATTGAAACTTAGTCCAGGTGAAAATATTATACAATGTAAAATGTGGGCAAAAAATATTGATATAATGCGTAATCCATTTGCTGTGGTTAAATTTAAGATCACTGTTAAAATAAGATAATTAATTTAATGAGTGTGTGTTCGTTATAAAGATCAATGTTTGTTTCTCAGAGACATTTAACATAATATACAAAGAACTATTGTTTTTTCTATCATTTTCAGATAATTATAAAATGATGGTGATGTTGGTTCTATTTGTTCTTCAAGATCCCAACTGTCAACAAGGGTAGCGCAGTTGCCTTTTTTTTTGGTAAACAATGAAAAAGCAATATGAAATCTACCCCAGAAAATATTCTGTGCTAATACTAGCAGCCCCCAAAAATATATTTCAAGTGTGGGATAAAATTGTCATATGGAGAAATAATTTAAAAATAAAAGTGGAATTTTTACAAGACTTAAATCCAACAATCAACTTGTATCACTTAGTGGAAAATTCATTTTTACTTATATTAGATAATGTTTCATCGATAAATGTAAGAAAAACATTTGCCGACTTATTAATTAATCTTCAAACTAGTGGAATGATTAGTATAAAATGTGCTTCAATTACTTGGCCATCAAAAAAAAAATTGAAAACTTTAATTTAAAACATTTTGAAGATGTTAAGATTATTTTAAGTATGAATGACTGGGAACGAAATGGTGTATTGGAAAATATGTACCTTTCATTTGAATTTGCAGACATTAGTATTAAACGTAATTTAAAATCTTTAAAGATTTTAACAGAAGATGTAGGGAGTATCAATTCAGAAAAATTGAGAGCAAATCTACTTGATACTTGGAACAATGAAATACCACCTATATACCCTTCTGAAGTTCTCCCAGATAGTGAATATACTGTTATTGAAGTAAATAGCAACAAACACAGCCGTGATTCGCAATTAGGTTCAATTGGTATTCCTGTAAAACGTAAGAAGTATAACTGACTGGTGTTATAATGGAAAGGGAAGAAGATACTGCTCACTAGGAAGGTGTCAAAGAAAAGTAGTACAAGATGCCGCCAGACTAATAAACTCCAGCCCTGTCCACAAAAAGAGTAATGTAATTTTGTCTTCTCTCTTCAAGGTCATAAGGCAAATTTTTACCAAATTTATGTATTTTTTCAAACATTTTCATATGAAAGATAAATCTGTCCATTTCAATAATGTTTATTATTTAAATTTGTTTAGATTTGAGTTAAAACTTATTTAGATATATAACCAAACCAAACCAACCCGACCTAAGCTAACCTACCTTATCATAAAATTGACCTAAACTATCACAATTAAGTCAATAAATTATGATCATAATGTAATATAATAGTAGTACTTTAAATAAACATATTGAAAATAATTTATCGAAAATAAAGAAAAGCACTCAGCCTACTAAGGCAATCTCTGGTTACTAGGTATGATATATATATATATATATATATATATATATATATATATATATATATATATATATATATATATATATATATATATATATGTCGTACCTAGCCTAACCTAACCTAACATTTTCGGCTACCTAACCTAACCAAACCTATAAAGATAGGTTAGGTTAGGTTAGATAGGGTAGGTTAGATTCGGTCATATATCTACGTTAATTTTAACTCCAATAAAATAATATTGACCTCATACATAATGAAATGGGTAGCTTTATCATTTCATAAGAAAAAAATTAGAGAAAATATATTAATTCAGGAAAACTTGGCTTATTAGGCAAATCGGGCCTAGCATAGTAGGCCAAAAAGTGAGTTCTGGCTACTAGGTACGACATATATATATATATATATATATATATATATATATATATATATATATATATATATATATATATATATATATATATTATATATATATAATATATATATATATATATATATTTAGGGGTACCACCTCTGGTGCAATTGCAGGGACCCACATCCTCGAAGAAGAAAACAAAGAGCATTCAGAGAAGATCTTGTGGATTCTCACTGAATACTTAATTCTTTTCCTCTCCTACCACCCTATTATTTTTTTGTATGTTTTGTTTTATTTTATTGCAATGCTACAGTTTACAGAGAACACACACACACACACAAATATATAACAATTAAACAATCAGCGTTCGAAGACCTCGTCCAGCTCCTCGGAGGTTGGGTGCGTACCCAGGATACAGCACGCATTTCCCCTCTGCACTGCGACACTGAGGCGCTGGAATAGGAAACTGGCTGCTCGTGGGTCTCTAGTTTTCCCAATGAGTTCCTCACCAACCTCCTTTAAAAACTTGAGTGCACATTTACCCCAGGCGCCCAGAGTCTCTGAGCCTATCGGCACGAACCTGTAACAACGTTCTAGGTTTCTGTACTTGTGGATTTTCTGGGTCTCCCTGAAGGTGGCTGCCCCACCTCCCTCCGCTGAGCTGTAACGTAAATAGGTATCAGCCAATGTAGATGCACAGGTGTAATCCCATACGACCTGTTTACCTTCCCTCCATGGCTGCTGGGTGACTCCATCTGGGCGTTTTTGGCTGTTGTCAGGTCTGCACAGCTGGGGTTCCCTTTGTGCTGGACACCCAGCTGTAGCCAAACTTCTCTTGATGATGTCATTGACTGCCTCGTGTCTGGCAATCTTTCCCTGTGTCTTACGACAGATGAGACCATGGCTGCCGTATTGGTCTGCCCGTGCCTGGCCGCAAATACACCGGTGCTCGGTGGAGATAGGGGCGGCAAGGCGCAGAGCAACACCAATACTTAGGGCCCGATGATCCAGGCGGGTGCCCAAGGCGGAAACA
>WNGS01074250.1:7622-20268 GCA_020271785.1 Procambarus virginalis | reverse complement strand
GCCGCGGGGACCACTAAGCCCCGTAAATCATCTCAAGATAAACCTTAAGAAGATACGTGATGTATCACGGAGATAGCATGTGCCTCGGATAACACCCAGCGCATAGGTTCGAATCCGCATCACAGCTCCTACGGATTTTATCATTTTTTGTATCTTTGAATATGCAGATCTCTCGGATATTTTCTGTGAGTGATGCTGAAAGTCGAGTGGATTTTTTTTGTTGGGGGGGGGGGAGATCCTATACTGATCCACGTTATATCTGCCTTGTTAGATGAGGCTGGATCACCCGGCTCGAAAGCTTCAGAAAGTGGATCCATTTTAAGCCTGGCTGGCGTCGATATATTTTATGTGTTGTGTGTGTGAAATATCTTTAGATGGGTTAAGAGGTCAATAGAATTCTATTCACCAAACATTCAGATTGGAACATTGGGTTGGGCAGTTTAGGACTTTTCTTCCTCAACTCTCCATTGTAAATATGGGTCGTATCAAAACTCATGTAAATTTGGTTTGTAGCCTCAAGTTTCCCGCAAATATCGTGTTCCAGTGACTCGGGAAATATTGACTGGTTCAACTACCACGAATGTCTTTACCCCTCTCTGCTAGCTTTAGTGTTCCAGATAATGACGGAAATGGACTGGAAATCCTTGACTGTACTGGAGTTCCTCGGTACGACAGTCTTGCGGTCACCGCCGGGCTGAAAAAAAAAACAACGTTTTGGATTCCATTGGGGGAACAAATTTACTGCTAGGCTGTCCCGCGTTCTGACTTTCTTTAAATTCCCTGATTTTGTTGCCAGTTGGCTGGAATCCTCGAATCCTTTCCAGGGCCAGTCCATTTGTGTTGTCGCTGGTGCCGCTGGTTAGTCGGATGGAAGAGAAGAAACGCACTTATGTCCAAGTCGGGCTTATAGCACGTGCTGGGGATGGTATAGACTTGAAGCCGATCAGCCACAGTTTTGCTGTTACGTGGGAGGTTTGGAACAGCTGGAGGAGGGTGGGTGCTAGGCTAGGGCTGGGTGCCCTAGGGCTGGGTGTCCTAGGCCTATGGCTGGGGGTCCTAGGCTAGGGCTGGGTGTCCTAGGGCTAGGGCTGGGTGTCCTAGGCTAGGGCTAGGTGTCCTAGGCTAGGGCTGGGTGTCCTAGGCTGGGGCTGGGTGTCCTAGGCTACGGCTGGGTGTCCTAGGCTAGGGCTGGGTGGCCTAGACTAGGGCTGGGAGTCCTAGGCTAGGTCTGGGTGTCCTAGGCTAGAGCTAGGTGTCCTAGGCTGGGGCTGGGAGTCCTAGGCTAGGGCTGGGAGTCCTAGGCTAGGGCTGGGTGTCCTAGGCTAGGGCTGGGAGTCCTAGGCTAGGGCTGGGTGTCCTAGGCTAGGGCTGGGGTGTCCTAGGCTAGGGCTGGGGGTCCTAGGCTAGGGCTGGGTGTCCTAGGCTAGGTGGCTGGGTGTCCTAGGCTAGAGCTGGGTGTCCTAGGCTAGGGCTAAGTGTCCTAGGCTAGGGCTGGGCGTCCTAGGCTAGGGCTGGGTGTCCTAGGCTAGGGCTGGGTGTCCTAGGCTAGGGCTAGGTGTCCTAGGCTAGGGCTGGGTGTCCTAGGCTAGGGCTGGGGGTCCTAGGCTAGGGCTGGGTGTCCTAGGCTAGGGCTAAGTGTCCTAGGCTAGGGCTAAGTGTCCTAGGCTAGGGCTAAGTGTCCTAGGCTAGGGCTGGGGTGTCCTAGGCTAGGGCTGGGTGTCCTAGGCTGGGGCTGGGTGTCCTAGGCTAGGCTGGGTGTCCTAGGCTAGAGCTAGGTGTCCCTATGCATAGGGCTGGGTGTCCTAGGCTAGGGCTGGGTGTCCTAGGCTAGGGCTGGGTGTCCTAGGCTGGGGCTAGGGTCCTAGGCTGGGGCTAGGTGTCCTAGGCTAGGGCTGGGAGTCCTAGGCTAGGGCTGGGTTCCCTAGGCTACGGCTGGGTGTCCTAGGCTAGGGTTGGGTGTCCTAGGCTAGGGATGGGTGTCCCAAGCTAGGGCTAGGTGTCCTAGGCTGGGGCTGGGTGTCCTAGGCTAGGGCTGGGTGTCCCAGGCTAGGGCTGGGTTGTCCTAGGCTAGGGCTGGGTGTCCTAGGCTAGAGCTGGGTGTCCTAGGCTGGGGCTGGGGTGTCCTAGGCTGGGGCTGGGAGTCCTAGGCTAGGTCTGGGTGTCCTAGGCTAGGGCTGGGTGTCCTAGGGCTTATAAAAGCTCTGTGGCTGGAGGGAGTTGTGTACTGGACTAGCGTATTTCACATTCTTTTTTGATATGCAAATACAAATGACATTTCTGGAAAGCTTCTAAGGCTTATTCAGGACATGTTTATCTTTTATATTTCTGTATGTCTGTCTCCCGTCTCTTGTCTCTCGGTGTCTCTGTCCTTCCTCTGTCTCTTGTTAACCTTCGATATAATTGAATTCGAGATAATATAATCTAATATGTAAAAGCCTCTCGCAAAACTGGAACTTTGTATATTAGGCTTTAGATGGAAATAACACTATTTAAGGTAGATTGCGTTAGAGGAGACTAATGATCATTGCGACAGGTACTCTTGAAGTGTGAGACAGGTACTCTTTAAGTGTGTGACAGGTATTCTTAAGTGTGAGACAGGTACTCTTAAGTGTGAGACAGGTAATCTTTAGTATGCCACAGGTACTCTTAAGTATGCCACAGGTACTCTTAAGTGTGTGACAGGTACTCTTAAGTATGTCACAGGTACTCTTAAGTATGCCACAAGTACTCTTAAGTATGCCACAGGTACTCTTTAAGTATGCCACAGGTACTCTTTAAGTGTGAGACAGGTACTCTTAAGTATGCCACAGGTACTCTTAAGTATGCCACAGTTACTCTTAAGTATGCCACAGGTACTCTTAAGTATGCCACAAGTACTCTTAGTGTGTGAGGGAGAGAGCAGTGGATTGTAAGTGGTGGAAAAAACGGCGCCCCTGCACCCCCCCCCCTTTGTCGCATAGGGGGCTCGAACGCCGACCTGCAAGAAGCGAAGCCGTCTCTAAACCAGCCAGTCCAAGTGGATGGCTCATTTGCTAAAGTAGAGCTGCTCTAGATTTTCCAGCTTGTCGTATTCTATTCCAGAGCGTTTACCAAATCGGGTTTGAAATGTCTTTTGATCCAGAGAATTAAATGCAATTTGTGCAAGTCTGAACCCTAATGAGTGAGGGGTCTAAATGACTAGGCCTAAACAGAAGCGTCATGGAAAACGAATCTAGGCCTAAAGAGCAAAGGGGCTGGACATTGGCCTCTTGGATTTATGGATTATCTTTTTTTTTTGGGTGGGGGGCAGAGAGAACCTGATAAAATCCAGATTCGACGAGCGTCAAATCTGAAATAGTTATGCCTAACCAGATGCGTATGGATCTAAACGCATTAACCAAACCCTACAAGGCCTATGTTAGCCCCCCCCCCCACCTCCAGGAAGCGCCCTAGTTGCAGGAACCGAGAGCAATGGAACCTGCAGTAGGCCTATAGACCGACACAGGTCAGCTCCTGTTTATACCCGCCCAAACTCACATACGCGTCTGACCTCGCTTGAAACAATGCGTCCGGAGCGCCTCCCTCGACTATCATATGTCAGTTTTCACTCCAGTACCGGTTTGGGCACGTTCATTGGTGACTCTTGGGCCAAGAGGACACGATCTCTTGCGAGCGATCCTGTTTTCTTGCGAGCGAACCTCTTTTCTTGCAAGCGATCCTCTTTGCTTGCGAGCAGAACCTCTTTTCTTGCGAGCGAACCTCTTTTCTTGCGAGCGAACCTCTTTTCTTGCGAGCGATCCTCTTTTCTTGCGAGCGAACCTCTTTTCTTGCGATCGATCCTCTTTTCTTGCAAGCGATCCTCTCTCCTCTTGCAAGAGTCTTATTTCTTAAAGTATCCATGTTGGAACTGTCAACAAGTATTAGAACTCCGCGTTAAGGGAAGTGTCGGCAAGATGGCAGCAGCCACTTGCTGACAGTGCCAATCCCACCGGTGGAACGAGCCTTAGAGCAACCGCTTGAGTGGTTGATTCATCATGTGTTCATCCGGGGATCAAGCTCCCCGCGGCCCGGTTTCAGACTAAACCTCCTCTTCCTCCTGCTGTTCCATCGCCTTAAAGATCCCTACGGCGTCGGGCCGTCCTGAACAGGGAGGGGGGGGGGGGGGATGCGCCCTAATTGGTCACAAGACCGGTCCTCGACCAGGCCTCCACCTCCCCAGGAAGCAGCCCGTACCAGCTGTCTAACTCCCAGTACCTATTTACTGCTAGGTACAGGGGCATCAGGGTGAAAGAAACATTTTGCCCATTTGTCTCCGCCTCCACCGAGGGGGATCGAACCCGGAACCTCAGGACGACGAATCCGAAGCAATGTCTACCCATTATTTTGGCTGATAATGCAAATGATAATAATTGATGTAACAATTACGCCTATAATTATTTGTGGTATAATACGTATCATAATTACTATCATCGACCCAAAATTCTGTATATTATAATGATCATGTTCACAATGCAGTATATACATAATAACAATTTGTCTACCATTGTATCGGTAACCAATTGAAATCATTAATACAAATAAATTTGCATAAAAATTGGGCATCGTTCTCCCTTTCATATGGCCAAACATTTGTATATTGTGTGTATATGTATATATATATATATTATATATATATATATATATATATATATATATATATATATATATTACTCAGAGTTTACCTTAGTCCAATGTTCAGGACTAAAGGATACCTGCTGGTTGGTTAGTATTGTGGTGGCCTTAATAACCCTTCTCTTCTTAATAACCCTTTCTCTTCTCAAGAAGAGAAGAAGAGATAACCCTCCAGAGGTTGCTATAGGCTGTAAGCCCAACACATCAAGAAATCTC
Organism: Procambarus virginalis; assembly: GCA_020271785.1. Lineage (NCBI taxonomy): Eukaryota > Metazoa > Arthropoda > Malacostraca > Decapoda > Cambaridae > Procambarus > Procambarus virginalis. Next base: position 15,402 of record WNGS01074250.1, on the reverse strand, counting down.
ACATTGCATATTTCCCGAAGCAGGACTCACATTTAATCCTCCAGTGTCATAAGGTAATACCCATCACAGAGTTCCAGTTGAGTTAAGACATTCTTTCACTGAACTAGAGAACACCAACGAACGCAGTCGTCCAACGCAAATATTCTTACGTCACGATCCAACCTCAGAATTCCTGGAGCTTTTTCATTCCATTTGTGCTTTTTTTCCTGGATCCTGATGTGGCGTTCCTTCCAGTCCATTTGCAATATCAAGGGAAGAGTGGAATGTCTCCTCATAAAGGGCCCTTTTAGGCCCATTTGCGGTATCTGATTGTTGTAGAGATTGTGGGAATCGTAGCTGTCCTTCCTCTTGTGTTTTTAGTCTCTGTCTGGCTATCGATATTATTTGATTTATTTTAGGTATACTCTTCTATTTTAAATTCATATTAATATGTTGTTGTTGTTGTTAAAGATTCGCTACCTGGAACATAGTTCTAAGTAGCACGGGCTATGGTGAGCCCGTAAGTACACATACAAAACTACTAGCCACTGATCAATCACCGCCTACCCCCCACCCCCCCCAACACCATAACCACCACCATCTTTCCGGAGGCATTGACAGGTAAACGCACGCACGCACGCACGCACGCACGCACACACACACACACACGCACACACACACACACAGTTGTTGATCTAGTTGAGAGGCGGGACCAAAGAGCCAAAGCTCAACCCCCGCAAGCACAAATAGGTGAGTACAAATAGGTGAGTACACACACACACACACACACACACACACACACACACACACACACACACACACACACACACCACACACACACACACACACACACACACACACACACACACACACACACAAGACGAAAATGGATTGTCTCCGTCAATCAACTTCCTGTTGATTGACGGTTGAAAGGCGGGACCAAAGAGCTCAATCCCCGCAAGCACAAGTAGGTGAGTACACACACACAGTAGAAAAAATGGAGGCTACAACTTGACCTAAACAAACGGAAGGAATGGTAAAACAAATGGCTACTAAAGTTCAACCCAAGTAAATGTAAGGTTCAAGTGATGGTGATAGTTAAAATGATGATGAGGATGGTGGCAATTGAGAATGTTGACAATGAAGAGATGCTATAGTGTGTTGGTGTTGAAGGTGGTTCAACCAAAGTTAATTAAAATCAATCATCTTGAGGTAAGGTAATGAAACTAGGGGGGGGGGGGTAGGGAGGAAATAGGATACCGAATAGAGGATGAAGTCATTCACGAAACGGACAGAGAGAAAGATATTAGTTGGAGTTGATATCACGCCAAACCTGTCTCCTGAAGCCCCACATAAAAAAAATAACATCAGCGGCCTATGCAAGGCTGGCTAACATCAGAACAGGGTTCAGGAACCTGTGTAAGGAATCTTTCAGAACCTCATGTACCACATATGTAAGACCAATCCTGGAGTATGCGGCCCCAGCATGGAGCCCGTACCGTGTCCAGCATAAGATGAAGCTGAAAAAGTTCAGAAGTATGCCAGTAGGCTAGTCCCAGAACTAAGAGGCATGAGTTACGAGGAAAGGCTGCTTGACATGCACCTCACGTCGTTGGAAGACAGAAGAGCTCGGGGAAACATGATCACTACATACAAAATTTTCAGGGGAATTGACAGGGTAGACAAGGATGGATTATTCAACACGGGGGGCACACGCACAAGGGGACACAGGTGGAAGCTGAGTACCCAAATGAGCCGCAGGGACACTAGAAAGAACTTTTACAGTGTCAAAGTAGTTAGTAAATGGAATGCATAAGGCAGTGATGTGGTGGAGGCTGACTCCATACACAGTTTCAAATGTAGATATGACAGAGCCCAATAGGCTCAGGAATCTATACACCAGTAGATTGACGGTTGAGAGGCGGGACCAAAGAACCAAAGCTCAACCCCCCCGCAAGCACAGCTAAACGTGTTCACACACCCACACTATCCGGCCCCCCCTCCCCCCCAGATTTAATTAATAACCGGTAATCACTTTATTCTTTCCATCCATTTTCTTCTACGTCCTTCGCGTGTCAGAGAGTCGTTAACTTCCTCAAACGCAAGATTTTATTTATAATGACCCCATGGTTATTGTGTGTGCTTTTTTTTTTAATTCCGTCTTGCCTTTAGATTATCCTCGTTTCAGGTTTTTGCCGGTTCATCGGACATCTGTCTGTACGTCAGGACATCTGTCTGGACGTCATGACATTTGTTTGTACGTCAGGACATTTGTCTGTACGTCAGGACATCTGTCTGTACGTCAGGACATCTGTCTGTACACCAGGACGTCTGTCTGTACATCAGGACACCTGTCTGCACGTCAGGACATCTGTCTGTACGTCAGGACATCTGTCTGCACGTCAGGACATTTGTCTGTACATCAGGACATCTGTCTGTACATCAGGACATATGTCTGTACACCAGGCATCTGTCTGTACACCAGGACATCTGTCTGTATGTCAGGACATCTGTCTGTACGTCAGGACATCTGTCTGTACGTCAGGACATTTGTCTGTACGTCAGGACAATTGTCTGTACGTCAGGACATCTGTCTGTACGTCAGGACATTTGTCTGTACGTCAGGACATCTGTCTGTACGTCAGGACATCTGTCTGTACGTCAGGACATCTGTCTGTACGTCAGGACATGTCTGTACGTCAGGACACCTGTCTGCACGTCAGGACACCTGTCTGTACGTCAGGACATCTGTCTGTACGTCAGGACATCTGTCTGTACACCAGGACATCTGTCTGTACACCAGGACATCTGTCTGTACGTCAGGACATCTGTCTGTGAACTTGACCCAAAGATAGTGAACTTGACCCAAAGATAGTGAACTTGACCCAAAGATAGTGAACTTGATCCAGATAGTGAACTTGATCCAAAGATAGTGAACTTGACCCAGATAGTGAACTTGACCCAAGATAGTGAACTTGTCCCAAAGATAGTGAACTTGATCCAAAGATAGTGAACTTGACCCAGATAGTGAACTTGTCCCAAAGATAGTGAACTTGATCCAAAGATAGTGAACTTGACCCAAGATAGTGAACTTGACCCAAAGATAGTGAACTTGACCCAGATAGTGGACTTGACCCAAATAGTTAAATTGACCCAAAGATAGTGAACTTGTCCCAGATAGTGAAATTGACCCAAAGATAGTGAACTTGACCCAAAGATAGTGAACGTGACCCAAAAATAGTGAACTTGCTCCAAAGATAGTGAACTTGACCCAAAGATAGTGAACGTGACCCAAAAATAGTGAACTTGATCCAAAGATAGTGAACTTGACCCAAAGATAGTGAACTTGACCCAAAGATAGTGAACGTGACCCAAAAATAGTGAACTTGACCCAAAGATAGTGAACTTGACCCAAAGATAGTGAACTTGACCCAGAGATAAAGAACTTGACCCAAAGATAGTATATTGGATGCCGTACATCCCCTCGCCATCACACAGGGAGACACGAGACTGTAGTATGTATACTCCACAAAGTTTCACAAGAATACATTCCCCTCGACTGAGCTCCTCGCCAGGTTCCTGCCTCTCTCTCAAGAACAAACTATACCAAACAAAGAGATGCAACTACCAGATACCTGTTCTCCTTTGCAAGAAACCAAGCCATTTCTTACGTTCGTACCTCCCGAAAGTTTCAATAACTTGCAACATACGTTGGCAATAGGCTATATAGCGCTGCACACACTGTTACTTTCAACAATTTCTAATATTTTGAGTGTCTATTAACGCACAATATCTTCCAATGGACATATATAGGGTGATACTTGAGATAAGAGATACCTGAATAGGGTGATACTTGAGATAAGAGATACCTGAATAGGGTGATTCTTGAGATAAGAGATACCTGAATTGAAATACTGCTGTTCTAGCATGCGGACTTTCAACTAACTAGTCTCATGCTAACAAAATCTTCAATTTGAAATATTATTTCAAATATTCCAGGAACGTGTACTTAACCAATTAACAAATGGGGTATAAAAGACTATAATAGATCAAACATAAGGCAATATGATCTTTGAGGTGGTTCAAATAGCTTCGGCTATCACCTCATTATGTCCGGTCGTGATGGTCAAGTGGTTTAAGGCGTCTTGTACATACCAGTTGCGTTGCTCCTGGGAGTATGGGTTCGAGTCACTTCTGGGGTGTGAGTTTTCATTCATATATATATATATATATATATATATATATATATATATATATATATATAATATATATGTCGTATCTAGTAGCCAGAACGCACTTCTCGGCCTACTATACAAGGCTCGATTTGCCTAATAGGCCGAGTGATTTTCTTATTTTCAATAAATTGTTCCAATTAGTTTATTTGAATTATTATTATTATATTATATTAAGAACATAAATTATTGACTTAGTTTAGTTAGTTTTAGGTTAGGTTAAGATAGGTTAGGTTAGGTTAGGTTAAGATAGGTTAGGTTAGGTTAGGTTAGGTTTAGGATAGGTTAGGTTAGGTTAGGTTAGGTTAGGTTAGGGCTCGTTAGGTTAGTTAGGGTTAGGTTAGGTTAGGTTAGGTTAGGTTAAGATAGGTTAGGTTAGGTTAGGTTAGGTTAGGATAGGTTAGGTTAGGTTAGGTTAGGTTAGGGCTCGTTAGGTTAGGTTAGGGTTAGGTTAGGTTAGGTTAGGTTAGGGAAGTTAAGGGTTGGTTAACTTCGATATATATCTACGTTAGTTCGTTAATTTTAACTCAAATTTAAACAAGTTAACTCGTACATAATGAAATGGATAGCTCTATCATTTCATAGAAAAAAAGTAGAAAAATATATAAATTCAGGAAACTTGGCTTAATAGGCAAATTGGGCCGTGAATAGTAGACCGAGTACTGCGTTCTGGCTACTAGGTACAACATATATATATGACAGTGTCAGACCACGGAGCAAGAATTGAAACAGGAATTTCCTTAAGTACTTTCGTATATTATACATCTTCAGAAGGAGTCTCCTCCTTCTGAAGATGTATTAATATACGAAAGTACTTAAGGAAATTCCTGTTTCAATTCTTCCTCCGTGGTCTGATAGTCACATTTTTAATCACGTGTTTATATTTCGTGATTTACACACACACACACACACACACACACACACACACACACACACACACACATATATATATAATATATATATATATATATATATATATATAAAACTTTGTGAGGGTACTACCTCTGGTGCCAATGTGGGGACCCATAGCCTCGAGAAGAAAATAAATGTATTCAGAGGAGACCTTGTGGCTTCTCACTGAACACTAATATTATCTTCTACCACCCCAAACCCATATATATATATATATATATATATATATATATATATATATATAATATATATATGTCGTACCTAGTAGCCAGAACGCACTTCTGAGCCTACTATGCAAGGCCCGATTTGCCTAATAAGCCAAGTTTTCATGAATTAATATATTTTCACAAATTTTTTTCTTATGAAATGATAAAGCTACCCATTTCATTATGTATGAGGTCAATTTTTTTTATTGGAGTTAAAATTAACGTAGATATATGACCGAACCTAACCAACCCTACCTAACCTAACCTAACCTATATTTATAGGTTAGGTTAGGTTAGGTAGCCGAAAAAGTTAGGTTAGGTTAGGTTAGGTAGGTTAGGTAGTCGAAAAATAATTAATTCATGAAAACTTGGCTTATTAGGCAAATCGGGCCTTGCATAGTAGGCTGAGAAGTGCGTTCTGGCTACTAGGTACGACATATATATATATATATATATATATATATATATATATATATATTATATATTATATATATATATATATATATATTATATATATATAATATAATAATAATTGTGCACTACTGGAACACTAAAGAGCGTTAAAAAAAGAAGAAACAGGGGAACTATAAGTATAACCTAGCCTAACCTAACCTAATTTAGGTGTAAATTAACAAATCCTGGCCTAGGATTTATATACGCTAGGCCTAATTTAGCGTATATATATACATATAATTGTTCCACCTCGGTACAGAATAGTTACAATTTGTTCCACCTCGGTACAGAATAGTTACAATATGTTCCACCTCGGTACAGAATAGTTACAATATGTTCCACCTCGGTACAGAATAGTTACAATATGTTCCACCTCGGTACAGAATAGTTACAATTTGTTCCACCTCGGTACAGAATAGTTACAATATGTTCCACCTCGGTACAGAATAGTTACAATATGTTCCACCTCGGTACAGAATAGTTACAATTTGTTCCACCTCGGTACAGAATAGTTACAATATGTTCCACCTCGGTACAGAATAGTTACAATATGTTCCACCTCGGTACAGAATAGTTACAATATGTTCCACCTCGGTACAGAATAGTTACAATATGTTCCACCTCGGTACAGAATAGTTACAATTTGTTCCACCTCGGTACAGAATAGTTACAATATGTTCCACCTCGGTACAGAATAGTTACAATATGTTCCACCTCGGTACAGAATAGTTACAATTTGTTCCACCTCGGTACAGAATAGTTACAATATGTTCCACCTCGGTACAGAATAGTTACAATATGTTCCACCTCGGTACAGAATAGTTACAAAACATGTCTGCAACAGTTCATGTACCACAGTACTCGAGGGATATTGCTGTTTGATGACAGCTAGGCTGCACAGAGTCCACCCGCCAGACCTGACTGCTAATGGTCCAAGGTGTTGCAATTTCCACAAATTACGTATAAAATCTTCAATTGAAGTTTAGCAAATTGTGCGTTGCCGAATATTGCTGAGCTTATTACCTGCTCAGCTTGTGTTGCTAAGCTTAGTGACATGTTCAGGTGATGTTGATCGCCTTAGCTACACATACATTGCTGCTAAGATTAGTTACAAGTTCGACTTACGGTGCTAACCTTAGCTACAGGGTTCATTCAGCTTATGTTGCGAGGCTTCATACTAAGCTTGGACATAGATATTAGCGGCAAACGCCTAATAATTGTGAACATTACGATTTATGGCAAGAGATATTCCCATCTTGTGTATGCTAGGAACTCATCCACTGTATCCTAGTATGCTCACTCCCTGTATGCTAGGATACTCACCCTCCTGTATACTAGGATACTCACCCCCGGCATACTAGGATACTCACCCTCCTGTATGCTAGGATACTCACCCTCCTGTATGCTAGATACTCACCTCCTGTATGCTAGGATACTCACCCCCCTGTATGCTAGGATACTCACCCCCCTGTATGCTAGGATACTCCCCCCCGGCATACTAGGATACTCACCCCCTGTATGCTAGGATACTCACCCCCTGTATGCTAGGATACTCCCCCCACGATACTAGGATACCCACCTATCCCACCCCCCCCCCTTCATCTCCCACTAATATGCCGTAGGCCTCTCTCTGCACCCCAGAAAAACTGGTAGGCCTTCACGTGCACCCTACATGCCTGTCAGAAACATAACATAGGCTCTACTACACGTTGCTCCCCCCCCCAAAAAAATATTAAATCCGGTCGGACACACACACCCAGTTAAAAAAAACAAACGCAGAGGGGCTAGAGATAGTCCTAAATTCCAAATCATATTTGTAAATTAACATTTTAAAACGACGCAAATATAAATGTCCATTTTTTGTACAGATCTGACAAAAAAAAAATAGAAATTCTTAGAATCAAATTAAGATTTGGTCCTAAGATTCTATGAATTAAGATACTATAAAAAGGTGTCCCCCTTCACTAGGCCTAAAAAAACAAAAATTCGACTTACGGT
>WNGS01074243.1:0-10034 GCA_020271785.1 Procambarus virginalis | reverse complement strand
AGTTTGGCCCACGATTTTTTTTTTTAAAATGGCGTCTGTTTACAAGAGCCCTGATGAAGGGTGTGTGGTGAACCCCGTGTATCCGCGGGCCTTTAAATCTTGCGTAGTGCTCCAACACTTCATATGAAGTGAAGTGCAGTCGACTGGTAAAACGCCTAGCACTTCATATGAAGTGATGCGCACTTTAAGGGTTAACGGTTAGCAACACCTTGCCCGGGCTTTCCGTAGTTGTTACCCCTACGGGCCCTGGAAACCCCTGTCTGGGCTCGGGGGACCATTGAATGTGTCTTCCGGGTACCCACCCGTCTGTACGGGATCGTTGGTTGCTGTGCCCTTGTCTCCAGGTGACAGTCGCCATTTTACCTCCGTCATGCTGCCTGTTGGGTCACTGACACCTTGACCGGAGTCTGCGAGAGTTTCTCTGCTTGTTCTCCATACTCTGATGTTATTACTGTTCAGAGTACAGGCGGCATCCGTGTTGCAAGCTAGGTTAGGTTGCTGCAACATGTTAGGTGGTTTCCACTCGGATGCCCCGAGGCCGCCCCGTTTTGGTTAGGTGCTGTTCGCCCCTCCCTCCCTGTTCCCGGCTCCGGACCGTCTGCGGGTTTCGGGGTCGGGGCGGGGTTTAGTTGGGGCAGAGACTCGGGCGTTTTCCGGGGGCTGCCCCATTCGGGTTGGGGGACGGAGGTTTTCGAGCCTGTTCCTCCTGCCAAGGCTCTGGGGCTTACCAGCGGCCTTTTCTTGCTGCCTTTCCCATGGACTCTTGCTTTGCTTTAAGGGCGGAGGGCGGCTCTGCCCCAGGGCCTCTGTTGCTGGTTCCCGGGGCTGTGGGGGATGCCTGCTAGCAGTTCTAGGGCGGTTTGCCCCTGCCGGGGATTTCCTGCTTTTGGGCAGAGTTTTTAGCCCATCCAATCTGCTTGCTTCCCACTTTTGCTGTTTTTTGTGTATCTTAGCGTCAGGCACAGCCCCTGCTGGCGGCCATTTTCGTCTGCCTGTTTCCCGGCGTGGCCACCAGGGCGGCGTTGCGGTTTGTTTACATATACCTGGGTGTGCGAGCGAGCGTCTGCGGTGAGTAGTTTCACCCTTTTTCAGGGGTTTTATTCTCCTGTTGTCGTTTCTTTGCTTTTCTGGTGTTTTCTGCCCGTTCCTGTTCCTCAGGGTATGTTTGGGTGTTGATTTTACACCGGGCTTCCCTTTTTTGTCTGTTTTGGGTCTGGGCCCATGGGTTTGGGCTCAGTGTCCCTGGCTGTTAGGCTTGCTCCCACACCTTGTCCCTCGTTTTTCGGTCTGTTATGACCATTTCCCAGAGGGTTCTGTCTGGGGGCTGCGCTTTGCCTTCTGTGGTGTTCTCCGCCGGCAAATGTGGTGGTTTGGCCTCCCCCTGGTTCGATTCTGGGTTCCTTTGTGTTCTTTGGTTTCGTTCCAGAGGTTTCTTCCTCTTGGGCCCCCTTTTGTGGGTTCAGGGGGCTTTGTTTCCTCATGTGACCCGGTTCTGCCTTCTGGGGTCCCGGGGTCTTCTTGGCTTGCAGACTGCTCTTTTTGGGTCTAGGCACATGTTGTGGTTGTGCTGGGACTTTGAGGTTTTGCTGTCGTGGTGGGCCTTTTGATGCAGTTTAGTTCCTTCTTTGCCTGGCCGGTGTGGTTCTCTCTGCCCACTGGTCGGCGACTTGTACTTTACATTTACAATGTATGTACTCGCCTCGTTGTGCTTGCGGGGGTTGAGCTTTAGCTCTTTGGTCCTGCCTCTCACCCGTCGTTCAACAGGTGTACAGGTTCCTGAGCCTATTGGGCTCTATCATATCTACACTTGAAACTGTGTAGGGAGTCAGCCTCCGCCACATTGCTTCCTAATGCCTGTGTGTACGCTTGTGCATGTGTACGCTGTGTGTGTGTGTGTGTGCGCGCAAGTGTATACATGTCACATATCTTGTATGTTTGTGTATATGTATGTCTATATACATAACGTGTGTAATTTTTTTTTTCTTGGAAGGGGCTCTGTTCCCTTCTCTGTTGGCGGGGCGCTGGGGGAGCAGCTTGCTCTATTGCCTCTCGCATGGTCCCGCTGTTGGTGGGCGCTTTGAGTTGTCTTCCGTCCTCTGGTGGCGTCGGTGGACGGCTTCTCCCCTTTGGGGGGTTCAGAGCTGGCGGGGTGGGCTTCTTCCCCTGCGTTTCGTCGTGTCATCTTCGTGGGTGCGTTGGACGTGGTCGATCCACCCCATCCTTCTGGGGTCCGGCTTCTGTTGGGGGCCGGGTGCCTGGATGGTGGCCCTGGACCTTCAGGTCACTGCTTGGCACGTTCCTCCCCGGTTTTCTGGGTCTGGCACGGTTGGTGGTGGGGCTTCAGGCTGGCTGCTTTTGTTGCCTGCCCTATTTTGTAATGGGCACTTAGTATAATTTTTTTGCATCTTTACTGGATCTTAGTGCCCTGTCTGAGTCTGAGATTCGGTGTCTGGCCTACCTCGAAGACTGGCTGGTGTGGGCTCCCAGTCAGTCCGCGTGTCTGCTCGCCAGGGGTGTGGTTCCTTCCAGATCGCCGGGTTTGGTGTCCTGGTGATCGGGAGGCTTTTCCATCTGTTTCCATCCTGGGTTCGGGCCTGGGCCTTGTTTAGGGCTATTGGGCCACTCATTGTCTTTCCCTCCAGAAGTGTTACTGCGGCTGTGGTCCCGCTTTCAGCTGTGCGTGAGGAGGTCCCGGGTTGCTCAGCGGTTGCTTGAGCGGTTGTGCAGGAGTCTGAACTTCGCTGTGCTAGTCTACCCGCCAGGTCGGGTTTGGCTTCGGCGTCTGTTTTGGTTCCTTCGGGGATGTCCTTTCCGCCTCTCTCGCGATCGTTGGGTTCACCCTCTGGGGGTCTTATGTCGGTTGCTGCGTCACCGGCTTCCTCTTCGGGGTTTTTCGGGGTTCGGTGCCTTGGCGTCTTCCTGAGCCCTCGCTCGATGTGTTCACGGACGCGTCGTCTCTCGGCTGGGGTTTTGTGACCAGTGCTCACCAGGCAGGCCAGGGACGGTGGGGTCCGTCCTTCCATCGGGCTCACAGCACGGTTCAGGAGTTCGCAGCTGTCTGGTTCGCGCTTCGGAGGATTCGGGTCGCTCGGGGATCGACCATTCACCTCCATTTGGACTGTTCTCCAGTGGTTCATTGCCTGAACTGCGGAGGTTCTCTTCAGTCCTTGGATCTTGGGGTTGGTCCCTTCGAGTGGTTCGTCTGCTGGATTCTCGGGGTTTGGCTCTCCGTGCGGTTCACGTCCGGGGAGTGTCCAACGTTCTGGCGGACGGTCTGTCTCGCTTCCTTCCCCTGTCCACGGAGTGGACGGTCGATGACAACTCGTTTCGTTGGATCTGCCAGACGTACGGTCTCCCAGATGTGGACCTCTTCGCGTCGGCGTGGTCTTGGCGTCTCCCGATATGTGACGCCCTTTCCCGACTGCGCAGCGTTCGCTGTGGATGCCTTTCGGCAGGACTGGTCTAGGTGGGGTTCCCTGTACCTCTTTCCTCCGGTCCAGCTGTTGCTTCGGGTTCTGGTTCGTTTGAAGACATTCCAGGGAGAGTAGTCCTTGTGGCCCCTTGGTGGCCGGCCCAGCCTTGGTTTCCGGTGCTTTTGACTTGGTACCCGAACCCGGGACGTTTCCCGCGGCTCCGCCTCTTTCAGCAGGTCGGTCCGATCTGGTACGAGGCTGGTTCGACCTCCTCTGCTCTTCGCGTCTGGTCTTTTTGACACGGATGTATCACCAATTCTATGGTGATCAGGTGGCTTCGTTGATGGTGTCCCACCTGAGAGCTTCGTTTCGGCGACAGTATGGAGTTTCCTGGCGTTCTTTTCTCCATTTTCTAGTTCTTCGTAGGTTGTCTTTTCTTTCGGATCGGGTTGTTTTGTCCTTTCTTTCTTGGCTTGTTCAGGACTGTCGTTTGATGCCTAATACTGTCGCCTCGTATCGTGCGGCGCTGGCGGAGCCGCTCAAGCTAGCTTTCGGGGTAGACGTTATATCCGCCCCGTTTCGTAAGCTTTCTCGTGCTATGTTTCACCTCCGGCCTGCTCATGCGCCTCCTGAGCCGTCCTGGTCATTGGACAGGGTGCTCTCCTATCTTTCCACTCCTCAGTTTGTGGTGGCCCCTTCGGTTCCTGATTGTTTTTCCAAGGCTTTGTTTTTGTTGGCATTGGCCTCTGGGGGCCGGGTAGGGGAGCTTCATGCTCTCCTCCGGCGCAGGGGTTTCTGCTCTTTTGGTCCTGGGGGTAGATTTGTCCGTTTGCAGCTTTCTCCATCTTTTCTGGCGAAGAACGAGACGGCTGCTTTCCGGAGTGGTCCATGGGTCATTGATGCCTGGTTAGTTCGGCTTGGGGGTGCATCATGTGTTATGTCCTGTTGCGGCGCTTCGCCGTTACCTGCGCGCTTCAGCCAGGGTGGCTGGAGATGCGCTTTGGGTTGATTCAGTTTCCCTCATTCCCTGTTCCTGGGCTCGGGTCTCCCAGGTTGTCCGCAGGGTTATTAAGTCTAGCCAGCCTGCGGTCTATCCTCGCGCACATGATGTTAGGATGTTTGCGGCTTTGGCTGCTGTGTTTGGTAATATGTCTTGGGCACATATTCGGGCGCGTGGATTTTGGAAATCGAACAGGGTCCTGGCCGCCTGTTATTTGGTGAACGTCCCTGCTCCTCGGCGTTCTTGTGTTGCTTTGGGTCGCAGGTTGCGGTCAGTTGTCTCGACTTCGCGTTGTGGAGTTTGTGGCCGCCGCCTTCCGGGTATGTCCCCTTTTTCCTTCTCTTTGGGTATGTAGCTCCAGGGAGCCGTAGGGGCTCCCCACAGAAAACCAGCGTTGAATGTAATGAAACGCCATTTTCTGGGTGAGCCCCGAGGCTCCCTGGCTACCCTCCCTCCCATCCGGTCGGCGGGGTTTTCGCGTTGATACCTGGTTGATACCTGGTTGATGGGGTTCTGGGAGTTCTTCTACTCCCCAAGCCCGGCCCGAGGCCAGGCTCGACTTGTGAGAGATTGGTTGGTTGCGTTGGTTGACACCTAGTTTCCGAACTAAAGGCAGCCGGCGTGGTGAGGTCTGGGGCCCCTCCCTCCCCCTCCCGGGGAGGGGAGGGCTGCGCGGACGACCGGCGTGGCAGTAAAGTGATTGTTTGATCGTTTTCCTTGGGATTGTAGGGCATTTTCTACCTCTGTTTGGTTTTTGTTGTAGTTTCTTACCATGTGGGGTTTGTTTTGTTATGCCTACCTTTCTGGGTGCCTAACCCCGGTCGATGGCAGATAAGGAAAACGCCCAACCATATGGAGTTTTCCAGGGCCATTGCTCCCTGAAACCTCTCTGAAGGGGCCAGGTTCTGGCGCTGGTCCCTGGTAGGTCTGAACTCCATAGCTAATGTCCCGGTCTAACATAACATACATTAGCCCAATAAGCTCCAGGGAGCCTCCGGGGCTCTCCCAGAAAATGGCGTTTCATTACATTCAACGCTGGTTTTTTGCACGATAAGAGGCCGCAGTGGTCACTAGCAGGAACACAATAACAATAGGCTTACTGCATGGGTGGTGGTGCCATTATGTCACATGGGCCATCACAGAAAATGGGAAGATGTTGGCACACTTTTTAAAACAAATCCCCTAATGATTTGAAAAAAATGAATTTTTAACAAATATTTTAATTTGAGACGCAGTGTGCATTCTCACCCAGACTGACTATATTGATATGCAGATGCATTGTGAGTTATTGGCAAGGCAAAGTGGTAACAATCTTGAGTGAAAGAAATTTTAATAGCAAATAAATGCTTTCTTTGTATACTGTTATGAAAAAAATTAATTTCTTTGTGATGTAATTTGAATTCTTCTTCAGGTCAACCAGCATGATGGAAGAAGTATGTACCATGGTTAAGCAGACATTCCCTAATGCAGTCTTAGATGAACAGTTTGAAGAACATCTCACCTATAAAGTGCCCCAGCATGATATCTCAAGTTTGGCAAATTGTTTTGAAATGCTGGAGAAGAGTAAGACTTTTAATTTTTATGTCCAATTCATGTAACATTTGTGTCTCCATGTTTGTTTGAAGCAACTATGGCCATAAGGTTTATGACATCATATAATGTCTCTCAATGAATCAGGCAGCAACACTTTTGCTAAAATTAACTTGTATCAATATTGTGCATTGTGTATATGTGTGTGCATTGTGCCCTGTGTGATAATTATTTTATAGTATTGAAATATTACAAGTTAATTTCAGAAGTTAATTTACCCCGGTGCAGCCTACATTGCATCTGTGTGAAAGCAATTTCTCAGTGATAACACTTTTTCGAGCCATTTCAGATTTACTTTAATGAATTTCTGTGGTGAGCTCTGTCGTTATCCGTGAGTTATCTGTTGAGTTATCCGTGAGTTATCTATCGAGCCCTGATGTTATCCGAACTGATATGTGCTATACAATGGGGGTTCGGCTTGCGATGCTAATCCGTTCCCAGAGACGGATCGTAAGTCGAAGCGATTTTTCCCATAAGAAATAAAGGGATTTGAATTATTCCGTTCCCCACCCTCCAAAATATTAACATACAAATACATTTTATACTGAATACAATGTTTTTTTCTAACTACAATACAGTACCTAAGTTTATCTTACCTTTATGGAGGGCTCTTGATGGCATATGGAAGATGGTGATGAGGGGGGAGGAGGAGAGTTGTTACTGTTTGGAAGGGGAGTCCCCTTCCATTATCACATCAGGCAGTGATGTTTTCTCTGGGGGTACTCTCTCTCCTACGTTTTGCCTGAATACCACTAGGACCTGGTTGTGGTTCAGTGCTTGTTTGTCTCACTACAAATTTGTCAAGAGACATTTGTTTTTCCCTTTGTTTTAACATTTGTCTATAATGATGCATCACTTTAGCACCCATAATGTCCTTTTTCTTAGCCAGTATGGTGGATATCGTTGACTGAGATTTGTTGTACTGCCTAGCCAGTCCAACAACCCGCACACATCTTCATATTTACGAATGCTCTCTTGTTTCTGCTCTATGGTCATTCTTACATGGGATCTCATATGTTGAGCCTTACCACTGACTTTCCTAGGACTCATGGCGTGATATATAATAATTACTTTAATGTTCAAAATACAAAAAATCACCACAAAAGCGAAATTTCTTATAGGCGCGATCGTCATTAAGCGGGCAGCTGTAGTAAACTAAGGCAGGTCGGCCGCGTGACCGGGAACCACGCGCTCGGTCGACCCGAACATGTACCAACAAATATCGTAAGTCGACGACAATATCGGATGTCAAGTCGCATTTTTCGCTGAAATTTACATCGTAACTCAAATTATCGTAAGTAGGGGCAGTCGTAAGTCGAGGTGCCACTGTATTAGTTTGGGGCCATCAGTCACTTGAGTCCTTACGCCTACCAGGAACCACAAGCCAGAACCTGGCTCCCTCAGAGAGGTGCAGGGAGCAATGACCTCTGAGCACTTTACATTTAAAGTATGTCTTAATTGCCATCGAATTGAGAAACACCCCAGAAAGATAGGCGAAACAAACAGACCACAATCTGGTGAAAATTTGCGACATATGTGCAAAAAGAGCAATAGAACTCTCCAATGAAAAAACAAACCACCAACACTTCACCTAACTAGCACTCCTGCTCGTTAGCACTATTTCCAGAAAGGAGGAAGGGGAGCCAGCTTAGGTAAGCCGACAGCCTACCATCTCAGTTCTTGAACTGTTGTGCTGTGGTCAGCTCAGTCACCTCTGAAATCAAGTTCCTGTTTTGGATTTTACCCTGTGGGACTGTACCAGCAGTGTGTGTGGTGTGGTGGCTAGGTGTCGTATTGTATGCAGAATAGCATGCGCATAGGGTGATATTCCCTAGCTGCTTCGTATGTACTACCCTTGTGTTTCAGAGTTATCTTCTCTGGGGCGTTGGGGACTCACTTCCTGTTAAAGGATGACTTCATCGCTTGAGATTGTCTTCGGTTTTCCGTCTTGCCTCTGGTGGGGAGTGTTTTGGCTGGGCGAGGGGGTGCACTGCGGCTGGTGCAGCTTGCTTTACTACAACACGGAGCCGATGCTTCTCTCTGAATGTTAGTTTGTTTATTGTGTGTCTTTGGGGCTTTTCGTTTCCTTTTCAGGTGTTTTTGCCTTTCATGGATGGAGGAGTTCTGCCTAGCTTCTTATTAGGCTTGCCTAAGTGGTGTGGTAATTACATAAGTGTAATTACCACTTAGGTAATTACATAAGTGTAATTACCACTTAGGTAATTACATAAGTGTAATTACCTAAGTGTAGTTACAGGATGAGAGCTACGCTCGTGGTGTCCCATCTCCCCAGCACTCTTTGTCATATAACGCTTTGAAACTACTAACGGTTTTGGCCTCCAACACCCTCTCACCTAACTTGTTCCAACTGTCTACCACTCTGTTTACAAAAGTGAATTTTCTTATATTTCTCTGACAGCTTTGTTTCGTTAGTTTAAATCTATGACCTCTATTTCTTGAAGTTCCGGGTCTCAGGACTTCTTCCCTATCAATTTTATTGATTCCTGTTACTATTTTGTACTTAGTGATCATATCCCCTGTAATTACCTAAGTGTAGTTATAGGATGAGAGCTATGCTCGTGGTGTCCCATCTTCCCAGCACTCTTTGTCATATAACGCTTTGAAACTACTGACGGTCTTGGCCGCCACCACCTTCTCCCCTAACATGTTCCAACCATCTACCACTCTGTTCGCGAAAGTGAATTTTCTTATATTTCTTCGGCATCTGTGTTTAGCTAGTTTATATCTATGACCTCTTGTTCTTAAAGTTTCAGGTCTCAGGAAATCTTCCCTATCGATTTTATCAATTCCTGTTACTGTTTTGTATGTAGTGATCACATCACCTCTTTTTCTTCTGTCTTCTAGTTTTGGCATATTTAATGCCTCTAACCTCTCCTCGTAGCTCTTGCCCTTCAGTTCTGGGAGCCACTTAGTAGCATGTCTTTGCACCTTTTCCAGTTTGTTGATGTGCTTAAGATATGGGCACCACACAACCGCTGCATATTCTAAATTTGGCCTAACAAAAGTCGTGAACAATTTCTTTAGTATATCGCCATCCATGTATTTAAAAGCAATTCTGAAGTTAGAAAGCGTGGCATAGGCTCCTCGCACAATATTCTTTATGTGGTCCTCAGGTGATAGTTTTCTATCTAGAACCACCCCTAGATCTCTTTCTTTATCAGAATTCTTTAAAGATTTCTCACATAATATATAGGTTGTGTGGGGTCTGTGTTCTCCTATTCCACATTCCATAACATGGCATTTATTAACATTAAATTCCATTTGCCAAGTGGTGCTCCATATACTTATTTTGTCCAGGTCATCTTGAAGGGCATGACAATCATCTAAGTTTCTTATCCTTCCTATTATCTTAGCATCATCAGCAAACATGTTCATATAATTCTGTATACCAACTGGTAGACTAGAACTAGAACTGTGGTTCTCCTCTGTTGCCCTCGAGTTTTCATTGCTGCTACTGGTGGTCAGTTTGCTTGCTACTAGACAGGGATTCTACTGACTTAGCTGGCCCCAGTGCCTTGGCTTCCTGTAGGGCTAATTCACCCTATGGGCCATGGAAAACCCCTGTGGGCTTGGTCGTATGATGGCTACTTCTTCCAAGCCTGCTCTCGCCTTGTGTGAAGTCGAAGGTTGTTCATTGCCCCTTCCTCGGGGAAACAATCATCCGTACTGAATTTGTCACGCTGCCTGTTGGGTTGGGGACACCACCAACCCAGAGTCTTGCAAGCCTTGTTCCCCGCTTGTACTTCACTTTACTCATTCCCTGTGCTCACCTAGTTGTGCTTGCAGAGGTTGAGCTCTGGCTCTTTGGTCCCGCCTCCCGCATGACGGAGGTAAAAGTGGCGACTGTCACCCAGAGACAAGGGCACAGCAACCAACGATCCCGTACAAGACGGGTTGGTACCCGGAAGACACATTCAATGGTCCCCCGAGCCCAGACAGGGGTTTCCAGGGCCCGTAAGGTAACAACTACGGGAAGCCCGGGCAAGGTGTTGCTAACCGGTTTAAGAAAC
>WNGS01074237.1:0-10843 GCA_020271785.1 Procambarus virginalis | reverse complement strand
GTAGTACTTGGTTTTATTCTTAAATGGTTGAGGGAGGTAGTCTTTGACATGATTGGGAAGGTCATTCCACATTCGGGTCCCGTGAATTGTAGAGCATTTTAGTTTGGTTAAGTCGCACTCTTGGAATATCAAATAGGTATTTGTTTTTGGTGTGATGCCCATGAGTTCTGTTACAACCTTCTAGGAAGCTTCTAAGTTCAGGATTGACATTGCAGTCAGAGTTTTAAATATATTGAGTACACATGAGAGGATGTGCAGTGACTTAATATTTATCATATTTAAAGATTTGAGTAAGGGTACCGAGTGCTGTCTGGGGCCAGAGTTGGATATTGTTCTAATAGCAGCTTTGTGTTGAATAATTAGAGGACGTAAGTGATTTTGTGTAGTAGAACCCCAAGCACAGAGACCATAATTGAGATAAGGATAGATGAGAGAGCAATAGAGCATCACCAGGGGCTGGGCGAGGTACATAATATCTGATCTTAGAAAGAATGCCAACAGTTTTTGAAACTTTTTTTTATATATTTAGAATGTGTCCCTGGCAATTCAGCTTGTTGTCTATAAGAACACCAAGGAATTTGCCATCTACTTTGTTACAAATTTGAATATTATTTATCCTTAGATTAATTTGATTTGAGGATTTATTGCCAAACAAAATATAGAAAGTTTTGTCAATGTTGAGGGTGAGTTTGTTGGTAGTTAGCCAGAGATGGACTTTATTTAGTTCAGTGTTCACCTTGACAATTAGAGCAATAAGGGTCATGACTGGAGAAGATGAAGGTTGTGTCGTCAGCAAATAGAATTGGTTTGAGGTGTTGAGAGGCATTTGGAAGGTCATTAATGTAGATGAGAAAGAGGAGAGGGCCAAGTATGCTGCCCTGAGGAACACCAATGTTGATGGGTAGGGTGGAAGAAATTGAATTATTCACAGAAACATACTGGAGTCCTGTCAGTAAGGTAAGATTGAGGTATTGCAGGGAGTACCTCTGACTCCATAATGATGTAATTTAAGAAGAAGGTTTGGTGGTTGACAGTGTCAAAAGCCTTACGCAGGTCCACAAATAACCCAACAGGGAACTCATTTTCATCAAACCTGCATGTATCAAGTTAATCATACTAATAAGTGCATCGTTAATGCTCTTTTGGGGGGTCTGAAGCCATATTAACATGAGCTAAGTATATTGTGTTTGGCAAGATAAGCGTAAGGCTGCTTGTAGATTAGTTTTTCACATATTTTAGACAAGTTAGGGCAGGATTAGAATTGATATCTCCGAAAGGGCACTAGACTTGGTCTTAGGGAATGGATTACCTCATTTACATCAGGGGAATTAGCGGGCGTTAGGTACAGAGACTGTGGGTAGTTACCTGTAAGATAGTCCTGAACATTAGTACTGGTAGATGGAATATCATTAGCAAGGGATGACCCAATGGATGAGAAGAACCTATTGAATTCAATGGCAGAATCTGAGGCTGAAAGCTGACCATCGTTATTGGACAGGATTATTGGTACAGTGTTCTGTATGCTGTACGGGGTTCTGTATACTGTACACTGTTCTGTATACTGTACACTGTTCTGTATACTGTACACTGTTCTGTATACTGTACGGGGTTCTGTATACTGTATGCTGTTCTGTATACTGTACTCTGTTTCATATACTGTACGCTGTTCTGTATACTGTACACTGTTCTGTATACTGTACACTGTTCTGTATACTGTACGCTGTTCTGTATACTGTACGAGGTTCTGTACACTGTTCTGTATACTGTACGCTGTTCTGTATACTGTATGGGGTGCTGTAAACTGTACGGGGTTCTGTATACGGTACACTGTTCTGTATACTGTACACTGTTCTGTATACTGTTCTGTATACTGTACGGGGTTCTGTATACTGTACACTGTTCTGTATAATGTATGGGGTTCTGTATACTGTACGCTGTTCTGTATACTGTACACTGTTCTGTATACTGTACACTGTTTTGTATACTGTACACTGTTCTGTATACTGTACACTGTTCTGTATACTGTACACTGTTCTGTATACTGTACGGGGTTCTGTATACTGTATGCTGTTCTGTATACTGTACCTGTTTCATATACTGTACGCTGTTCTGTATACTGTACACTGTTCTGTATACTGTACACTGTTCTGTATACTGTACGCTGTTCTGTATACTGTACACTGTTCTGTATATGTACACTGTTTCTGTATACTGTACGCTGTTCTGTATACTGTACACTGTTCTGTATACGTACACTGTTCTGTATACTGTACACTGTTCTGTATACTGTACACTGTTCTGTATGCTGTACACTGTTCTGTATACTGTACACTGTTCTGTTACTGTACGGGGTTCGTATACAGTATGCTGTTCTGTATACTGTACACTGTTCTGTATACTGTACGCTGTTCTGTACACTGTTCTGTATACTGTACGCTGTTCTGTATACTGTACACTGTTCTGTATACTGTACGCTGTTCTGTTTACTGTACGGGTTCTGTATACTGTTCTGTGTACTTTACGGGGTTCTGTATACTGTACGGGGTTCTTTATTCTGTACACTGTGGCTTGCTGTGTTAGTCCTGTGGCCCTCAACCGTTCCTGGTATGGGAGCCGCCATGCCCCGTCTGGCTTGCTGTGTTAGTCCTGTGGCCTTCAACCGTTCCTGGTATGGGAGACCCATGCCCCGTCTGGCTTGTTGTGTTAGTCCGTGGACCTCAACCGTTCCTGGTATGGGAGCCACCATGCCCCGTCTGGCTTGCTGTGTTAGTCTTGTGGCCTTCAACCGTTCCTGGTATGGGAGCCACCATGCCCCGTCTGGCTTGCTGTGTTAGTCCTGTGGCCTCAACCGTTCCTGGTATGGGAGCCACCATGCCCCGTCTGGCTTGCTGTGTTAGTCCTGGGCCCTCAACCGTTCCTGGTATGGGAGCCACCGTGCCCCGTCTGGCTTGCTGTGTTAGTCCTATGGACCTCAACCGTTCCTGGTATGGGAGCCACCACGCCCCGTCTGGCTTGCTGTGTTAGTCCTGTGGCCTTCAACCGTTCCTGGTATGGGAGCCACCATGCCCCGTCTGGCTTGCTGTGTTAGTCTTGTGGGCTTCAACCGTTCCTGGTATGGAGCCACCATGCCCGTCTGGCTTGCTGTGTTAGTCCTGGGGCCCTCAACCGTTCCTGGTATGGGAGCCACCATGCCCCGTCTGGCTTGCTGTGTTAGTCCTATGGACCTCAACCGTTCCTGGTATGGGAGCCACCATGCCCCGTCTGGCTTGTTGTGTTAGTCCTGTGGACCTCAACCGTTCCTGGTATGGGAGCCACCATGTTGTGTTAGTCCTGGGGCCCTCAACCGTTCCTGGTATGGGAGCCACCATGCCCCGTCTGGCTTGCTGTGTTAGTCCTGTGGCCCTCAACCGTTCCTGGTATGGGAGCCGCCATGCCTCGTCTGGCTTGCTGTGTTAGTCCTGGGGCCCTCAACCGTTCCTGGTATGGGAGCCACCATGCCCCGTCTGGCTTGCTGTGTTAGTCCTGGGGCCCTCAACCGTTCCTGGTATGGGAGCCGCCATGCCTCGTCTGGCTTGCTGTGTTAGTCCTGTGGCCCTCAACCGTTCCTGGTATGGGAGCCACCATGCCCCGTCTGGCTTGCTGTGTTAGTCCTGGGGCCCTCAACCGTTCCTGGTATGGGAGCCACCATGCCCCGTCTGGCTTGCTGTGTTAGTCCTGTGGCCCTCAACCGTTCCTGGTATGGGAGCCACCATGCCCCGTCTGGCTTGTTGTGTTAGTCCTGGGGCCCTCAACCGTTCCTGGTATGGGAGCCGCCATGCCTCGTCTGGCTTGCTGTGTTAGTCCTGGGGCCCTCAACCGTTCCTGGTATGGGAGCCGCCATGCCTCGTCTGGCTTGCTGTGTTAGTCCTGTGGCCCTCAACCGTTCCTGGTATGGGAGCCGCCATGCCCCGTCTGGCTTGCTGTGTTAGTCCTGAGGCCCTCAACCGTTCCTGGTATGGGAGACACCATGCCCCGTCTGGCTTGCTGTGTTAGTCCTGTGGCCCTCAACCGTTCCTGGTATGGGAGCCCATTTAGTTCTGAGATGCTTTTTGTCGCTCTGTGTTGTACTTTCTCCAAAGCAGATATGTTCTGAAGCTGAGGCCTCTATGCTTGATACAACAGTCCAAATGTGGCCGCACCAGAGATGTTTACAGTTCAATAACTTTATTTTCCTTGAAAATGAAGTTGACTTTCTTATTAGAGTTCCCAATTGTTGTGCAACTTTCAATGATTGGTCCCCGTGCATACAGTCCCCGTGGTGCAGTGGTGAAACACTAGCCCCCGCCCTTCGCGAACAATCTTAGGACTTAGCCGTATTAGGATAAAGGACCTGCCCGAGACGCAATGCGTGCTAGTGGCTTTACAAGAATGTAAAAACTGGTGGACCATCCCAGTAGTAGGCGTCCATCTGTCTCAGGAGACTATGGAGTTCCGTTCTGTTTGTCGGTCTGGAGTGGCCTCTCCAGGGTGCTAAGCCAGGGTAGGTTGATACAGGGGGAGAAGCTGCTACCCATGCAGCTGGTCCCCCTCTCCACAGCGCCGAAAGTCTTGATTGGAAAGGCAAACGCCAATATGACTGGTTCCAGCGCCGTTGCAGGAACTGTCAGAACGAGGTTGAAGGCAACAACCAACTGCTCCAGGGGCTCCAGCTCCGGAGTTAACCTCGAAGTTGGTAAAAGAAGGCACAGGGACTCCAACCCCAGAGTGTTTTTTTGTATCTCTTTTTTGTGGGGGTAATGGAGGAAAATTAAGAAAGAAAAAAGAGGAGGAAACTTAAGAAAAAATGGAGGAACCATTGACAAGCTGCCGGCTTCCTGTCTCCGTCGTGACCACTAGACATTAGGTTACTTTATGCATTAGGACACTATAGGAATTATCGTCATAAGGAAAAGATCATCAAGGCAAATGGCGGGACCTTCGACAAGCCGCCGGCCTCCTGTCCTCATCGAAGCCACTATAAGTAGCTCCCAAGTAAACTTAGATAATTATCACACTTCGATATCTAAGTAATTCCGTCTTATTACAAGTTTGTTAAGTACGTTTCTCATGCCTCCGTGGCACAATTGGTTAGCGCGTTCGGCTGTTAACCGAAAGGTTGGTGGTTCGAGCCCACCCGGGGGGGATTATATAGGCCAACTCTAGGGGTTGACCTCAGACAACACCGACATAACACACTTGACAGCGATGGCACACTTGGCCCCGTGATCCAGCCCGTCCTCCTCAAGTCTCCCAACGTCAACACTTGGCCCCGTGATCCAGCCCGTCCTCCTCAAGTCTGCCAACGTCAACACTTGGCCCCGTGATCCAGCCCGTCCTCCTCAAGTCTGCCAACGTCAACACTTGGCCCCGTGATCCAGCCCGTCCTCCTCAAGTCTGCCAACGTCAACACTTGGCCCCGTGATCCAGCCCGTCCTCCTCAAGTCTGCCAACGTCAACACTTGGCCCCGTGATCCAGCCTGTCCTCCTCAAGTCTGCCAACGTCAACACTTGGCCCCGTGATCCAGCCCGTCCTCCTCAAGTCTGCCAACGTCAACACTTGGCCCCGTGATCCAGCCCGTCCTCCTCAAGTCTGCCAACGTCAACAAACTCTCGGGCGTAAGTGACCTTATCCTAAGACAACAGAGAACGGCACAGTATGTCAACGTGGCGACCCATCCTCCTGTTTAGACAGTAGTTGTTGTATGTGCACCATAGTACAAACTTTGACGTACTAAGTCATTATATAATAGAACTTACTAATCACTTTATAGTCTGAAGTCGTAATTATAGTCTTAATTATAGACTCTTTATAGTCGGAAGTGAAGTATATAGTACTAATCACTTTATAGTCTGAAAAAATAAAGCTAAAATATATATATATATATATTCCGAGGTCTAGTATAGCACACATATGTACAATATTAAGCCTCAGATAGAGTGTATTAGGCCTAGGAAGGTTCAATTAGTTAATACAACACTTTCAGGCTCCCGGCAAACAAGGAAAAAAGTTAGTGTAATGTGCTCTCGGCGTTTCGGGCGATCGAGCGGAAACACTGAAAAGTGTATATTCTTTTTCACTGTCCTGCTCTTAATTCTCGATGTACACATTTCATTTTTTACCAATGTGTTCGCAATAGAATGTTCTAGGAGAACATATGTATAAAGTGTCACCAAACTGTGATTTAAACCACTACCAATAAAGAAACTACGTGGATCACTAGCCGTGAGCTCCAAACAGGGACTAGATGTTTCCATTCTTTTCAGGGTTGTCAACTCCACACTTGTCCTACAGCTTACATTTGGTATCTTTGAGATCGCAATAAAATTCCCTACACGGACATATGCATATAAATGAAGAATGATGATCGCGGCCCACCCGCAAGAGTGTGGGAAGTGGGCTAAGTGTTATCTGTTACCGCACATCGGCCATCTACAATAGTTTTATCACAAAGGTACAATACAATGCCGTTCTCTAAAATAGGCTATGTGGCCTATTGACTAAAGAAAACGTAAATTTTATGGCAAACATGTTCATATTATCCCCAAGTCGATCGGATAAGAATTGAGTTTTATAGAAATATTTGTTCGTCGGACATAAAAAAATGTCCAACAATAACATACGGGCGGCTTCAAGTGACCCCCGACGGACTCGCTCTTGTGTCCACGGTGGAGGAAAGTGATTATTAAGGTTGTCTTTGCAATATAAATACAAAACCTTTTCCGGTTTGTCTAAATTCAATGGTACAAATTTCTACTTTAATTGCGTTGTACGTCGATATATTTACTTTGGTCCTCATCGTTACTATAAGTACTACCAACACAAGAGGATGGGCTGCAATGTCACGAGCCGTTACCATTTTCTAGTACGACAATTTTTGGTCTTGGGAAGAGTATTCGTCAAAGGCGCCGTCCTATTAGGAGGACGGGTTGAACCTCTACATACCTAGTTTTGGCGGCATAACACATCAATTTAGAAAATAATATATAATTATAAACAGCCTCCCAGTCTTTTGGAGCTCATCAAATGTTTAATATATGTAAAGTCGCCAAAGATTGAGATAAAATGTTCGTAAGTACTTGCATAACTGATTGATGAATCTAGGTCCAGACACTAAATTTAATTCTTATGCTTGGAATGTTTACATGCAAGAAGAGTTGGTATAGACCTCAACAAACACGACAGATCAGCCTCCAGGGCTGAGTGGATCCCATACTTATCCTGTAACCCCATGTATACCTATCCTGTGAGCGTTAGTGCCTCCAATACATGTCCTGTTCATGAGTGGTAGTGAACCCATACCCATCGTGTGCAGCAGTGATCACATGCTATGATGTATGTCATACGCAGCAGCTGTGCACAGTAACCATGATGTGCGCATCCCATGCTCAAGATCAGTGCGTACTGGTGCGTTACTGCGCAGAAACACTGATACTTTTATTTATGAAGAAAATATTACCAATTATAATATTATAAAAGATGTATAAAATGTATCATCCAAAAAATATGAGCAGCAGAGTGGCGCAGTGGAAGCGTGCTGGGCCCATAACCCAGAGGTCCGTAGATCGAAACTACGCTCTGCTACGAAATTGTTTTGAAATTTTAATGTATTAATAATGTTTTTTCATTACAAATGTAGGTACTGTACATAGCAGAGTCTTGCTACCCCCTTCAATATAAGTAATTACAAATTACAGGTTGAGCTAGCTATATGTTAAAAAATAAAGGCACAATAACGAACGTGGGAGATTTGTACCTGAATTTACCTGTTCCTAGTGTCCTCGACGGACAGCGGAAGCCATCGGCTTGTCAAAGATCCCCCCTCCCCTCATGGTTCATGAGAATTGTTTCTATTTGGATATTGAACTGAGGTAATATCTTGGTATTTAACGACTTCGCCGGTTAGACAATTCCATGGGATAACCCTAGTTTATAATATAGTTCATTTAATATGCACCCCATACCCGTCCTGTGGGCGGTAGTGGAAGAGTTACAGAGGCACATAATGGGCTCAGGGACTGAACCCAACAATTCATTTACCTGAGCAAGTTAATCTTGCTGAGAGAGTTACAAAAGTCAATGCACATCATCACATCAACAATGGGCTCGAGACCGCCCACAAGTACAGTTTCTAAATTAAGCAAGTGACATGTGGAAAGCCCTACAGCGAGAAACATTTGTACGCTAACCAACTGTGTTACGGAGGATACGCTCTCTAAAACCTTACACATATTTCCTCCTGCTTTTTACCGCTCTCTGACGCTCTAGTAACACTTCCTACTACTCTCTGACGCTCTAGTAACACTTCCTCCCACTCTCTGACGCTCTAGTAACACTTCCTCCCCGCTCTCTGACGCTCTAGTAACACTTCCTCCCACTCTCTGACGCTCTAGTAACACTTCCTCCCACTCTCTGACGCTCTAGTAACACTTCCTCCCGCTCTCTGACGCTCTAGTAACACTTCCTCCCACTCTCTGACGCTCTAGTAACACTTCTTCCCGCTCTCTGACGCTCTAGTAACACTTCCTCCCGCTCTCTGACGCTCTAGTAACACTTCCTCCCGCTCTCTGACGCTCTAGTAACACTTCCTACCACTCTCTGACGCTCTAGTAACACTTCCTCCCGCTCTCTGACGCTCTAGTAACACTTCCTCCCGCTCTCTGACGCTCTAGTAACACTTCCTCCCGCTCTCTGACGCTCTAGTAACACTTCCTCCCGCTCTCTGACGCTCTAGTAACACTTCCTCCCGCTCTCTGACGCTCTAGTAATACTTCCTCCCGCTCTCTGACGCTCTAGTAACACTTCCTCCCGCTCTCTGACGCTCTAGTAACACTGCCTCCCGCTCTCTGACGCTCTAGTAACACTTCCTCCCGCTCTCTGACGCTCTAGTAACACTTCCTCCCGCTCTCTGACGCTCTAGTAACACTTCCTCCTGCTCTCTGACGCTCTAGTAACACTTCCTCCCGCTCTCTGACGCTCTAGTAACACTTCCTCCCGCTCTCTGACGCTCTAGTAACACTTCCTCCCGCTCTCTGACGCTCTAGTAACACTTCCTCCTGCTCTCTGACGCTCTAGTAACACTTCCTCCTGTTCTCTGAAGCACTAATAACACCACCTCCTGTTGCCTCATGAAGCACATACCTTACAAATACTGTCTACTGCTTCCTACCACTGGCTCCCGCTCTCTGAAGCCCTAAAATCATTTCCTCCTGCTTCCTCCCGTTCGATCCCGCTCTCTGCAACCCGTCCTCGCAAATTTAATAAGTCAAT
Source organism: Procambarus virginalis (assembly GCA_020271785.1). Classification (NCBI taxonomy): domain Eukaryota; kingdom Metazoa; phylum Arthropoda; class Malacostraca; order Decapoda; family Cambaridae; genus Procambarus; species Procambarus virginalis. Next base: position 1,557 of record WNGS01074237.1, on the reverse strand, counting down.
ATTGACTTATTAAATATTAAATACTGATGTGTCCGAATTCAATTCAAACCTTAGTAATCTAATACTCGATAACAGACTGAACAAAACCATCTAATTATCGCAGGGGACTTTAATATTGACCTCTGCGAGCCTGAACACCCTACTGCTGTTAGCTTCCTCAACTGTATGAATTCCTGCTTCCTCATACCCTTAATCACTAGACCTACTAGAATCACTGATAGTACTGCCACGACTCTTGATCACATTTGGACCAACATAACCTCTCCGCTTACTTCAGGTTATGTCAACCGTTGACCAGTGTTGGTGGTCTACGGTGACACACTGTGGTGGTCATGGTCTACGGTGACGCACTGTGGTGGTCATGGTCTACGGTGACGCACTGTGGTGGTCATGGTCTACGGTGACACACTGTGGTGGTCATGGTCTACGGTGACACACTGTGGTGGTCATGGTCTACGGTGACGCACTGTGGTGGTCATGGTATACGGTGACACACTGTAGCGGTCATGGACTACGGTGACACACTGTAGCGGTCATGGTCTACGGTGACACACAGTAGCGGTCATGGACTACGGTGACACACTGTAGCGGTCATGGACTACGGTGACACACTATAGGCTGGTCATGGACTACGGTGACACACTGTGGTGGTCATGGTCTACGGTGACACACTGTAGCGGTCATGGTCTACGGTGACACACTGTGGTGGTCATGGTCTACGGTGACGCACTGTGGTGGTCATGGTCTACGGTGACACACTATAGCGGTCATGGACTACGGTGACACACTGTAGCGGTCATGGACTACGGTGACACACAGTAGCGGTCATGGACTACGGTGACACACTGTAGCGGTCATGGACTACGGTGACACACTATAGGCTGGTCATGGACTACGGTGACACACTATAGCGGTCATGGTCTACGGTGACACAGTAGCGGTCATGGACTACGGTGACACACTATAGGCTGGTCATGGACTACGGTGACGCACTATAGCGGTCATGGTCTACGGTGACACACTGTAGCGGTCATGGTCTACGGTGACGCACTATAGGCTGGTCATGGACTACGGTGACGCACTATAGGCTGGTCATGGACTACGGTGACGCACTATAGCGGTCATGATCTACGGTGACACACTGTAGCGGTCATGGACTACAGTGACACTGTAGCGGTCATGGACTACGGTGACACACTGTGGTGGTCATGGGCTACGGTGACGCACTATAGGCTGGTCATGGTCTACGGTGACGCACTATAGGCTGGTCATGGTCTACGGTGACGCACTATAGGCTGGTCATGGTCTACGGTGACGCACTATTGGCTGGTCATCGTCTACGGTGACGCACTATAGGCTGGTCATGGTCTACGGTGACGCACTATAGGCTGGTCATGGTCTACGGTGACGCACTATAGGCTGGTCATGGACTACGGTGACGCACTATAGGCTGGTCATGGTCTACGGTGACGCACTATAGGCTGGTCATGGACTACGGTGACGCACTATAGGCTGGTCATGGACTACGGTGACGCACTATAGCGGTCATGGACTACG
>WNGS01074231.1:0-10969 GCA_020271785.1 Procambarus virginalis | reverse complement strand
ACATCTGCAGAAAACTAATGGCCTATTGTCTAGAATTAGCAGTGAGGCGAATGTAACAAATCTAAGTATAACAGTCAGGACACCATAAGTGAACAACATAACATAATGAAACCCTAGCTGGAAATAAACAGGCGGCAGAAAATTACATTTTGACTGGGAAAGCCTGATATGAATTTGGAGAAGAAATAACCCCAGGCCAGAGGCCGAGCCGCCAAGGAATAAGGAGAAAGAATTTCCTAAATAACCCCAGGCCAGAGGCCGACTTAAGGTAGGGCTTACTAGTAGAATGGCAGTAAAGTCAAAGTAGTAGCTGCGGACAGCGGAACAGATTGGGGACGGGCGCTGCACCCCCCCACCCCTCCCCAGTGAAACGGGAGGAAAGACTACGGAACAACGACTGACGTAGTCAGAACCGGGAAACTGGCAGCCAGCAGAAAGGGGGAGGAGGGTGGGCGCTTCTTGAGTCGCGGACGGTGACGGGAGCGGAGTGAGAGAGAAACCTCCCATTCCGCGCTATTTATGCCACCCAGACTGTCCGCACCGCGCCTTGCGGAACGCGGTGCGCAATTGTCTTCCTTCCCCATCAGAAATTCCACCGCCTTTCGTTCAAAAGGCAGTGGCCATTTTCTGATCAGGGGAGGAAGACACAAACATATGGGCCGTAAATTTATTAATACAGTATAAATAATTCTGCAGAGTAAGACAGGCTTCTAAGTAGGTCTTAACAAATGTACAACATAGCCGTGGCTAACTCAAAGTACACGAAACAACTTAAAATGTACACCCGCTGTAAAATAAAGTAATCTTGTAGCCTAGTAACAAACTCTGCAGAAAACTAATGGCCTATTGTCTAGAATTAGCAGTGAGGCGAATGTAACAAATCTAAGTATAACAGTCAGGACACCATAAGTGAACAACATAACATAATGGAAACCCTAGCTGGAAATAAACAGGCGGCAGAAAATTACATTTTGACTGGGAAAGCCTGATATGAATTGGAGAAGAAAATAACCCCAGGCCAGAGGCCGAGCCGCCAAGGAATAAGGAGAAAGAATTTCCTAAATAACCCCAGGCCAGAGGCCGACTTAAGGTAGGGCTTACTAGTAGAATGGCAGTAAAGTCAAAGTAGTAGCTGCGGACAGCGGAACAGATTGGGGACGGGCGCTGCACCCCCACCCCGCAGGGGCCAGCAGGCCGGACCCCCCCCCGAAGGGCGAGTGCCCGCTGGCCGCGAGGGAAAAACCCCAAGGGCAGAGCAACTATGCTACCGAACTGGGAAGGAAGGAGGACAGACTGGAGGAGCTCGCACGTCTCCTCGACTTATGCCCCCTGGCCCTTGGTCGACGGTTGGGGAAGGGGGGGGCGGCTGTAGCAGCCGTGGCAGGGTCGGCCTCGGTGGTCCCCATGCCCAGAAGGCTTGTGTCAGAGAGGGCATCCGAGCCTGCGCGAAGGCGCCTGAAGCGTCGTCCAATCGTCTGCCGAAAGGGGTGGAGGCTGCGTCGCTGTGCCACCCCCCACTTTGCCGGCAGGGGGCCTCTGGGAAATGTAGTCGCCGTCCACATCAGAGCCCCCCGAGGAGGCCCCCGAGGAGGGGGAGGCGAAACGGGCGGGTTTCGTCCTGGCCCAGGCCGGCTGCGTCCTCACACCACTGCGCTGTTGTCCTCGCACGCCGCCGCCCGAGCCCTCTTCCGTGTTGCAGTTGCTGCGTGATCCGGCTTCTCGCCACTGCGGAAAATGAAAAAGTAAGCATCGGTAGGACTAACAGGAAAAAGCAGGCAGGGAAACCCAGCTGCCGCACCAGCAACCGTCACATACACCAGTAGACAAAAGCAAAGGTAAAGTTAATTGACCATAGTGAGTGAAAATACCGGACAGATAGCCAAAGCTATCGTAATAAACCAATGTAATAAAGCTGTCAGTTAAATAGATTAAGAGAGTAATATTCATGTAAGATTGAACAGTATTATTCATGTTAGTTTGGTTATATTAAGACCGTATTATTCATTGTATAGTTTGATTATATTAAGACAGTATTAATCGTGGTATAGTTTGGAAGAATTCAAACAATTAATCTCGAAAGTGAAAAGCAAAATTATTTGAGTATCCCACTAGAAATGGACACTGCTTTAACACTGCAACAGTATTATTAAGTAAATACGTATTGCTTAAGTAAATTTAAGCTGAACAATAAAGAGTAAACAGTGATAATCATGGATAACTTGGGTAGATTAAAGCAGGACTATACAAGGTATAGGATGGGTAGGTTAAACAGTAATAATGCAAGGTATAGTTTGGATAGATTAAAACTAATGTCCATGGGATAGAATGGATAATTAAAACAGTACGTATCCATGGAATAGTTGGTCTAGATTAAAACAATAATAGTCTCAAAAGTGAAACAAATTAACTGCGTATCCCACAGCAATGTACACTGCTTTAACTCTGCAACTGGATTAGTAAGTAAATACAGGGCATAACTGAAAGCTGAACAATGTAATAAATTAATTTAGGAAAACTTAAATAATGATAACATGTTGTAGCCCACCCAAGCCGACAGACCGCTCTACGTCCTGCGCCTACCCTGTAGGAGTAGAACAGAACAGTGAGAACGGGAGGGGAATAATATATTCTAATAATAGAATAAGACCGTAATATAATGTACTTGATATGAGATGAACAAACGAAAGAAATAGTGATAAACATGGGAAGAGTTGTTGGCTTAAAGCGGGATTAATCAAGGGATAGGATGGTAGGTTAAATAGTAATAGTGCATGGTATGGTTTGGATAGAGTAAACTGAAAAGTTCAAGGGATGGAATGGCTAATAAACAGTAATAAACAAGGGAGAATGGCTAGCCTAAAGCAAAATATTCTCAAATTGCAACAAAAGACAAAAGTCTGTGACGAACAAGCGGGGCTGAGCCAGCCAGACAAGCAGCTGTGACGAACGAGCTGGGCTACATCAGCCAGACAAACGTCTGGGACGAGCGAGCTGGGCTACACCAGCCAGACAAACGTCTGGGACGAACGAGCTGGGCTACACCAGCCAGACAAACGTCTGGGACGAACGAGCTGGGCTACACCAGCAGAGTGCCAGTACATTACCTGGTGAGTTACTGAGAGTGCCAGTACATTACCTGGTGAGTTACTGAGAGTGCCAGTACATTACCTGGTGAGTTACTGAGAGTGCCAGTACATTACCTGGTGAGTTACTGAGTGTCGGTACATTATCTGGTGAGTTAATGAGAGTGCCATGATATTACCTGGTGAGTTACTGAGAGTGGCAGTACGTTACCTGGTGAGTTACTGAGAGTGGCAGTACATTGCCTGGTGAGTTACTGAGAGTGGCAGTACATTACCTGGTGAGTTACTGAGAGTGGCAGTACATTACCTGGTGAATTACTGAGGGTGCCAGTACATTACCTGGTGAGTTACTGAGAGTGCCAGTACAGTACCTGGTGAGTTACTGAGAGTGCCAGTACATTACCTGGTGAGTTACTGAGAGTGCCAGTACATTATCTGGTGAGTTACTGAGAGTGCCATGATATTACCTGGTGAGTTACTGAGAGTGGCAGTACATTACCTGGTGAGTTACTGAGAGTGGTAGTACATTACCTGGTGAGTTACTGAGAGTTACACCAGCCAGACAAACGTCTGGGACGAACGAGCTGGGCTACACCAGCCAGACAAACGTCTGGGACGAACGAGCTGGGCTACACCAGCCAGACAAACGTCTGGGACGAACGAGCTGGGCTACACCAGCCAGACAAACGTCTGGGACGAGCAAGCTGGGCTACACCAGCCAGACAAACATCTGGGACGAACGAGCTGGGCTACACCAGCCAGACAAACGTTTGGGACGAACGAGCTGGGCTACACCAGCCAGACAAACATCTGGGACGAACGAGCTGGGCTACACCAGCCAGACAAACGTCTGGGACGAACGAGCTGGGCTACACCAGCCTGACAAACGTGTAGGTACGAACAGGCTGGGCTACACCAGCCAGACAAACGTGAAGTTACGAACAGGCTGGGCTACACCAGCCAGACAAACGTGTAGGACGAACAGGCTGGGCTACACCAGCCAGACAAACGTCTAGGACGAACAGGCTGAGCTACACCAGCCAGACACCCGTCTGGGGACGAACAGGCTGGGCTACACCAGCCAGACAAACGTCTAGGACGCACAGGCTGGGCTACACCAGCCAGACAAACGTGAAGTTACGAACAGGCTGGGCTACACCGGCGAGACAAACGTGTAGCTACGAACAGGCTGGGCTACACCAGCCAGATAAACGTCTAGGACGAACAGGCTGAGCTACACCAGCCAGACAAACGTCTAGGGACGAACAGGCTGGGCTACACCAGCCAGACAAACGTCTAGGACGCACAGGCTGGGCTACACCAGCCAGACAAACGTCTAGGACGAACAGGCTGGGCTACACCAGCCAGACAAACGTCTAGGACGAACAGGCTGGGCTACACCAGCCAGACAAACGTCTAGGTACGAACAGGCTGGGCTACACCAGCCAGCCAAACTTCTAGGGAGGAACAAGCTGGGCTACACCAGCCAGACAAACGTCTAAGGACGAACTGGCTGGGCTACACCAGCCAGACAAACGTATAAGTCGAACAGGCTGGGCTACACCAGCCAGGCAAACGTCTAGGGACGAACAGGCTGGGCTACACCAGCCAGACAAACGACTATGAACGAACAGGCTGGGCTACACCAGCCAACCTTGGCATGGGCCCCTAGGGTCGGTCCCTAGGGACAAAGACGACTAATAACCCGGCCAGGCGTCACCACCAAGGGTGACGCCAGGACGCTCGCAGGGAGCCTGGCCGGACACGCACGACTAGGAACGCGTCACGAACCCTGGCCCCTAGGGACAAGCCTAGGAGACGCAACAGACCGGGTTCCAGGGAAGACGCCTGGGAGGGGGGGGGGAGTAAACGAAAAGCATCCCTGGGGCGAGTGCTCTATAGAGCGCCAAGCCACGTGGGCGCCGCCTACCGGGCATGGGCCCCAGGGCGCAGGTCCACAGAAACCAGCCACGTGACGTCGCCACAGAGGGCGGTGCCAGACCATAGAGGGAGCCTGGCCGTGCACGCACGACCAGGCGCGGGCGAAACATGGCCCCTAGGGCAAGCCTAGGGGCACAGCAACCCGGGCTCCCGATAAACGCCTGGGAGGGCACACCTGGGATGAATGCTCCACCGAGCGTACATTAGGGCCCGGGCCCCAGGGACACAGGACCACCGAAACCTGGCCACGAGAGACGCCGCAGACAAGCAGCACACCATTCCCGACCTGGAGGCGCACCTGCAACCCCAGGCAGGCAAACAGGCGGGAGGCCCAGGGAACTAGCTAAGGCGGTACGAACGGGCCGCGAGGGACGGCGCAACCACACGCCAGCACTGGGGAAAGTCCTGACTAACTTGAACAGGAAACTCTTTTACCTTAAGGTTTGCTGAGTACGACAGGGAGCCCCTGCCGGATCAGGGAAAGTCAGAGCTGGGACCATGGTAGCGGGGATGGGGTCCATTTGCTTGAGATGCAGTATAGAGTACTGGCCCACGTGTCGATGAGGCGCGGCGCTGAGCGTGGAGTCCGCTTCTTGAGTCGCGGACGGTGACGGGAGCGGAGTGAGAGAGAAACCTCCCATTCCGCGCTATTTATGCCACCCAGACTGTCCGCACCACGCCTTGCGGAACGCGGTGCGCAATTGTCTTCCTTCCCCATCAGAAATTCCACCGCCTTTCGTTCAAAAGGCAGTGGCCATTTCATCCAAGTACACATTTTACTGTTGCGTTAAACAGAGGCTACAGTTTTTAGGAATTGCGCCCAGTAAATCCTCCCCGGCCAGGATACGAACCCATGACATAGCGCTCGCGGAACGCCAGGCGAGTGTCTTACCACTACACCACGGAGACTGTAGATAAATAATAAATAAATATGTTTATTCAGGTAAGGTACATACATACAAGTGATGTTACATTAATGGATTGATTTATAGATAGAGCTAGTACATACAATGCCTAAAGCCTCTATTACTCAATGCGTTTTGGGCAGGAAAAACATTAATATCTAGAACTTAATACTAATTGAGCATAAAGAATAAAATTTGTTGAGAACAAATACAATAAAGATAAAAAAAGGGGGGAACATGACTGAAAAAGCAGCACAAATACAAAAGGTTGACAAACAGCATTGATTAAAAAAAAATAACAGACATGAGTTGACAATAGAGGGGTAAGGTAGGTTACAGGGAATTTATTAGGTAGTGTTTAGTTTTAATCTTAAACTGGTTGAGAGAGGTACAGTCTTTAACTAGATTGGGAACTAGATTTAACTAGATTGGGCTTTAACATGGTTGGGAAGGTCATTCCACATTCTAGGTCCCTTGATTTGTAGAGCATTTCTAGTTTGATTAAGTCGTACTCTTGGAATATCAAAACTATTTTTTCTGCTCAGGGGGAAAAAGACGCAAACTGATTTGGGGCTATTTATTAAAATTGGAGATGGTAATTAAATTCTGCAGAACGTGTATTATAGAGGAACAAATGTAACATACGCATGTCTACTGAGTACTAATATTTAACTTAAATTGTACACCCGTATTAAGTGAGTAAGCTTAGCCTAGTGACATGGTAAACACGTTCTGCAGAAACCTAATGTCATTATAATGAATTATATAAATTTATTAATTATATAAACTAGTTCAATCAATTATATAAACTAGTTCCATCCATTATAAAACTTAGTAATTATATAACTAGTTCAATCAATTATGTAAACTTAGTAATTATATAACTAGTTCAATCAATTATATAAACTTAATTATAGAAACTAGTTCAATCAAGTGAATAGGCCACATAACACTTAACGGAGGCCGATTGGGCAAAGAATTAGCTGCGGACAGCGGGACACTTGGGGACCGGCGCTGCACCCCCACCGCAGGCCAGCTGGCCGGACCCCCCCCCCCCTCCCCCCGAAGGCGAGGCCCGCTGGCCGCGAGGCGGCCTCAAAGTGACAGAGCAACAACATCCCGCCTGACGTAGGATGTACAAGGTCGATCCCGTGTCGGTCGGAGGTGCTGCTGCGAGCCTCACGGATGTGGAGGGGAGGTGGCAGAGCGGGAGTATAGGCTGCTATAAGGAGGAACATGCTAGCTCGCTACCGTGGCCGCGTAACCGTGCCCGTATGCCCGGAGAGGCCGTTAAAAAACAGTCAGGTGCCCCTGACTGAAAAAGGTACCAGTCCGGGGCTACAGGCAGATGCTGTTAACGGAGACAGCTTCCTTGGTGGGCTGATGGAGCGCCATCTTGACAAGCCATGGGCGTAGAGAGGCTAGATAACCCGCCGACAGTGACCCTGGGAGGAGTACGTACTGCAGGGTTTGGATCCCATGTAGGGAGGCTTTCCACCATGGCAAATGACTGTTCGATCCCGTGTATATCCTCATCGCTGGAGCCCGCCCTCACAGGGACCAGTCCTGGAAGGCTGGCCCCAGAGCGGGTGTGGGAAAGTGAAAGCCGTCCACACAGAGGCCGACTCCCCAGGGTCGACCCCGTGTCAGTCGTTGTCGCTGTGACGAGTCCCACGGATGTGGGGGGGGGGGAGGAGGTGGCTTAGAGGCATGTGGGTCGCCACCCAGGATACCTCTTGTGGTGGCACGTGATCAGTGGCCCGCCTCTCGGGCCCCACCACGTGGTCCTCGATCCTTCATGGTGTTCCTCGTGCACGTTCTACCGTGGATCTGGAAGTATTTAAGGCAGTAAGAGGGGGCAGAAGCTGGCATGCAGTGGTAACGTGTAAGGAACGGCACGGTTGTGGTGGGCCGTACCAAACGTGTACTGGTATCAGCGAGGCTGCAAGAGTGTGGTTAACTGGATGCTGCGCCTGTTGCGAGAGACAGGAATGTTAGATTTGAATAAAGTTCCAAGCATAACTGAGTGGGGGGACTGAGAAGCCTGGCAAAGGTACTGCCAGATACAAAAGCCCTAACTCCTGGCACAAACTGACACCTCCACAGCGGGAACTAAGGGAAGTAGTGAAAAGACAGCGTCCAGTATTAGTTAAACGACCGTAAATGTAACCCAGAAAGTAAATTGAACAGGCGTGAATGAGCGTAAAGCAAGAACCATGAGGCCCGTACTCCGCAAACGGTACATCCTAGCTGACTTTAGTAGTAGTATAGAGGCAAATAGCAGAGTAAACAACGTAAATGTAACCAGTGGTGAGTAACATAATTATGCAGCAAGACCAAGCGTAAAACACGGTAATAAATTCCTGAGGAAACGAACAGAATTGTAAAGCCAGAAAAAATGCAAAAGGCAATGGCTATAACACCACAACTAGCGCCTCCTCGCTGACTTACTGAATAACTTAAGAGGCAAGCAAGTGAAACGACAACTGTAATCACAGCAAAGTAAACGACATGCAACATGGGCAATACATCGATGACAGAATTAAACTGTGGTAGGCTAAATGTAACATTTAGGGCATAAATGATGAACGACATAACGTACCCAGTAGTTATTAACAAACAAGCAAGAGCTAACGAATATACAGTAATAGAGTTCAGAGGGAACTAAACATACATGCAGGGCCAGGAAATCTTAAAGCAGGAGACAGGGGCCCGCAACACTGCAACTAGAGCATCCTAGCTAACTCTGCTTAATAGCGTTAATGGCAGAGCAAAAGTTAAGCAAACGCACTTGTAAATACAGCAAAATAGAATAAAACGTGCAGCATGTTTAGAACCATTTTTAAGTTAAAGAAGCAAGCAGCGATGGTAGACCTTAACGCTAAACCCTCATTAACTTAGCGTGTATAACGCAAGCAGCAATACAGAATTGTGCAAATAATGGATTAACTTAACGACCGTTGCCGAATGTTGAACTGCAAAATCGTGCCCCGGAACATCAGCGGCTGTAGCATCGCCGCTGGGACACCTGCAGCTGGACATCAGCGGCTGGGCATCAACATCTGATGGAGATAGGAAATAGCGTCAACTGGCCACTAGGGAAGACTTCAGTGGTAAGTAGGAGTCCGGCTGCAAGACAATTTAGGCAAAAGCCTGGAATATAACTGTCAGTAGAGAATAACGGGAACTGGGCATGAAGCTGGGAATACCATAAATTACACTAAGGCTGGAAAGAGTGATAAATTGGTAGGGACAACGTCAGGTGGAACGCTGCAGCTGGGCTTCATGAGCCGTGTCATCAGCAGCTTGAACATCGGCAGCTGGGAAAGCGGCAGCTGGGACAGCAGCGCCACCGGCCGGGACATCGGCTGCCGGAATCGACCATGGAACTGGTGCGTCAGCGCCACCACCACTGCAACTAGCACATCCCAGCTGACATTACTTAATAACTTTTCTGGCGAGAGGCGAAAGCTAACAACCGTGAATGTAAAATCTGTAAAGTAAAACAGTAGGTTGGATAAGCGTGAAGCAAGAGACGTGAGCCCAGTAACACAGCAACTGGCACATCCTAGCTGACCTGACTTAGTAGCTTCGAGGCAACGAGCTGAATTAACAACATTAATTCAGTACTTCCATTGTGTACTTTAGCTCTGCCTTTCCTTTCAAAAGGTAACTTTAACGACCTTTAGTTAAAAAAATTGTCATCTTTACAATTGTCATCTTTCATTTTACTCCCAGTCAGTAGTACACTGGCTTTGCCTGTGTTCTCTAGTATTAACTTCATTATCCAGTGTTCCTGAGTGTATCTTATTTAAGCTACCTCATTTGTCTTAGTGTAACTTTAGTATTAAACTATAGTGTACTTATAATAGTATAGTAAGCAAGCTTTTCATTTTATAGTTTTCATAATTGCTTTTTTACTTTTTGGTCATCTATTGTTATTAATTATTCTAGTTCATTATTTACATTCCTAGTTCTCATTAAGTTTTTTTTTTCTTACTTAAGTTACCATTGAGTTTAATTACTTAAATTACCTTAAGTTATATTACTTTAGAATTTTATTCTACTTTCCTTTATTTTCTATTTTGTATTTTGGCACTCTTGCCTTGTTTTCCTGCAACCAGCCTTTTTATGCAGACAAGTATAGACCCAGAACTAACCTCTTATCCACTATCTATGACAATCATCACTTTAATGACCAAAATTGCAGTTATTTACAGCACATGATGTAAACAATGTATTAACACTTAATCACAATATCTCTGTAATCAAATTGAACGTTAGATCTCTAGGTAAACACTTCGATGATGTTAGTGCCTTGATTGAAACTATTGACAACAAATTCACTTTTATTATACTTACTGAAACGTGGTTGAAAGAGGATACTACTCAACTCTTTAACATGCCTAACTACTTGGCAATTCACAACTGTCGTCAAATTCAGAGGTGGTGGTACTGCTCTTTACTACCATCATGAACTAACATGCTTAAAAGTAATTAGAACTAGAGACTGCTGTGGGGAGTATATCTTCGCCAGTCAGAGTCAAGGGTACCGAGTCTATCCTGTCTGTAGGTGCAGTCTATAGAATTCCTAACACTGATGTGTCTGAATTCAATTCAAACCTTAGTAATCTAATACTCGAGAACAGACTGAACAAAACCATCTAATTATCGCAGGGGACTTTAATATTGACCTCTGCGAGCCTGAGCACCCTACTACTGTTAGCTTCCTCAACTGTATGAATTCCTGCTTCCTCATACCCTTAATCACTAGACCTACTAGAATCACTGATAGTACTGCCACGACTCTAGATCACATCTGGACCAACATAACCTCTCCGCTACTTCAGGTATAATCACCGATAGCACTACAGACAATTACCCCACATTTCTCTTAAACTAACATTAACCAAACCACCTCTAGAGTCAAGGGAGATAAGTTTTAGGCTGCACAATGAATCTGCTATAGACAATTTTATAACTGCTGCTGATAATGTCAACTGGGAGTCAGAGTTAGGTAACATAGGGGACATCAACTAG
>WNGS01074228.1:5000-12991 GCA_020271785.1 Procambarus virginalis | reverse complement strand
CCAAGTCAAGTCTGGCCTCGGGCCGGGCTTGGGGGGTAGAAGAACTCCAGAACCCCATCAACCAGGTATCAACCAGGTATGCCATTTTGGGATCGAAGAATCAATCTAATTAGGAAGGTTTTACCAGTTCCTCCTGGCGCATCTAAGAAGATTTCCCCAAGCCCGTTATTCACAGTTTGTTAATGCCTTTTCGCTCAAGTAATAAGTAATTATCAAAAAAAGGCACCAAACCAGGATGGCTATGTAAGCCTTTTCGCTCAAGCGTTAGCCTAGGAATCTTATTAAACATACGACATGTTCTCTAGAGTGGAGTACTGCTGCACAATGACAGCCCCTTTCAAAGCTGGAGAAATTGCTGACCTGGAGAGCGTGCAGAGGTCCTTTACTGCTAGAATCCACTCAGTAAAACATCTAAATTACTGGGACCGACTAATGAGCCTAAATCTGTACTCCCTTGAGCGCAGGCGTGAGAGATACATAGTAATTTACACGTGGAAAATAATTGAGGGGCTGGTCCCAAACCTGCACACAGAAATAACATCACATGAGACCAGAAGACATGGCAGGATGTCAAAATACCCCCATTGAAAAGCAGAGGTGCAACAGGTACTCAGAGAGAACTCTATCAACATCAGAGGCCCGATACTGTTCAACACGCTTCCACTACACATAAGGGCATAACTGGCAGACCCCTCACAGTGTTCAAGAGAGAACTGGATAAGCACCTCCAAAGGATACCTGATCAACCAGACTGTGACTCATACGTCAGGCTGCGAGCAGCCGCGTCCAACAGCCTGGTTGATCAGTCCAGCAACCAGGATGCCCGGTCGACGACCGGGCCGTGGGGACGCTAAGCCCCGGAAGCACCTCAAGGTAACCTCAAGGTAACGACAACGGATCACATGTGTTATATTGACCAGACCACACACTAGAAGTTGAAGGGACGACGACGTTTCGGTCCGTCCTGGACCATTCTCAAGTCGCTTTCTCAAGTCACAAGCGACTTGAGAATGGTCCAGGACGGACCGAAACGTCGTCGTCCCTTCAACTTCTAGTGTGTGGTCTGGTCAACATACTTCAGCCACGTTATTGTGACTCTTCTCCTGCACATGTGTTATAATTTTGTTCACGATGCAATTCTACATCAAACGAAGCAGCAGCAGATCAATTCGGTGATGGCATTCCCAATTGATTGAGAACTTTGTTCGCGATTTCTAAGCACACGTCTTCAATCATTAGCAACGCTTCGTTGTAGATTTTTGCTGTGAAATCCATGTTCATATTTGCATTTTCCTTGCGTATTCGACGGATAATATCTTCAGCCATGTGCGATTTATATTTCTCCCATAACTCTGTTGGAAATAACCGAGCGGTGGTCAATACAATTGCAAACAATGCACAAATTTGATTTTAATGTGACGTGTTGGACGCGTCATTAATACATACATCGCAGTGCCAGTCGTACTCCAATAAATTCAGAGCTTGACATGCACTACGGGAAGTGGCATGTGTTACGCCGTTGACAAATCTCAATTGCTGGAAAGACGTTGGACCGGGCACATTTACCAACAGCATGCGAAGAAAGAAGCATTCATCCTGATTAGGATGCACGGTGTACAGTCTGCCTATCGTAGTTTATTTGAATATGCCAGGTTGTCCGTCGACTCTCTATCCTCCTTTGTGTCGTTCAAATGATTTTTTACTGGCATTTTATGTTTAATATATAGGCACTTCCGAATACAGTATTGTTTTCGCAAACGCGTCTTTTTGACATGACATGAAGAAAGCAGTTAATGCTGTAGCCGGTGGATTCATAGCCATTTGTTGCACATTTGCAGCTGTGAAATAAACTTGTAGTCCATTTTCATGTTTTCAAAACAAAAAATATTACCGAAATATGTCAATTCAAATGCAGATCAATCGACACAGCTTAATTTCACCACCAACTGCACTGACAAATAATAAGAACAATTAAAAAAATGAAATGAAAAACAATGGAAAAAAATATATACCCATGAAATGAACGGTATGGTAAACAACACAGTTCAATTCCAACGCAATGTCACAAAATAATTAAATCAAAATGAAAGTACAGTAAATCAAAATCTATGAAAATTCAATTTATCAATGCAATCGGAAACATTGAAATGGAATCGTAACATATTTTGTATAGCTTGTGTTGGTCTGACATACAACAGATGGAGCTGTTATAAAAAAAAGCATGTTTTTACCTGTCATAGGTGTAGTATCTAAATAGTAGGTATATAAAAACATGCACGTATTCAAATGGAACGTTGTGTCAAAATTTCAAAGCAATCGGTAAAGAACTTTTGGAGATTAAAGCGTGTGTTGCTCCTATGTCCTACAGATGGCACTGTTTCTCAAAAAAAAATCATGTTTTTTCCTGTCACAGGTGCGGCATGTATATAGTAGGTATATAAAAACACGTGCCTATTCGAATGCAAAGAGCTGAACAGCAATGCTGTTCGCTCATGCTGCGTGCGCCAACCTTGGTTGCTTCAACAGTACTGTGGCTCTCAAACCGGAGAACATTGCCCACGATTTTTTTTAAACATGGCGTCTGTTTACAAGAGCCCTGAGGAAGCTAATGTGAACCCTGTGTAGCCGCGGGCCATTTGAATCTTGCCTGGCACCATATGGCATATATATACACCATGTGCTCCGTGGGACATGTTACTCATGGGGTATATATACGCCATACGCTGTTTAAGGGCTAATTATATTAATAATTTTAAACAGTATATTAATACATCTATATATTAATTTATATTAATATATTTATATATTAATTTATATTAATATATTTATATATTAATTTATATTAATATATTTATATATAATTATATATTAATATATTAATATATTTATATATTAATTTATATTAATATATTTATATATTATTTATATTTATTTATATATTATTTATATTTATTTTAATTTATATATTATATATATTAAATTTATATATTGAAGATAATATATCTTTTACATACTCATCGACTTTCTGGCTGACGAACTATATGCTTCTGACTTCCAATATGCACTTAAAACTGGTTATCTTGAGATAGTTATCTTGAGATGATTTCAGGGCTTTAGTGTCCCCTCGGCCCGGTCCTCGACCAGGCCTCCACCCCCTGGAAGCAGCCCGTGACAGCTGGCTAACACCCAGGTACCTATTTTACTGCTAGGTAACAGGGGCATAGGGTGAAAGAAACTCTGCCCATTGTTTCTCGCCGGCGCCTGGGATCGAACCCGGGACCACAGTATCACAAGTCCAGCGTGCTGTCCGCTCGGCCGACTGGCTCCCCCTCATCATCACTGGCATCTGATCCCCAGATGCATCACTGGTTACTCAAAGATCCTTTGCACTTGTGTGGTGGCAGAAACTATTCAGTACTACAACTCACAGAGTAGCTCTGTTCTCTCTCTCTTGATGCTTCCAAAGCTTTTGACAAAGTTGAACACATCAAACTTGTTAGAGAACTGCTTAGCACAAAAGTACAATATATTGTCATTGCTAGACATCTACTCTATATATTTTTTATCAGATATGCCAATTAGCTGTGAAATGGAGTAATGTCCCAAATATTTCTCGCTAAAAAATGGGGTCAAACAAAGCACTATTCTTATTCCTATATTGTTTACTATCTACTGTATCTTGATCCATTGTTGAAAGAGTTTAGAGCCAATAGAGCTGAAAAAACAGGACTCGCTATGTAGATTCCAAATTAAAATTACTAGGCAGAGATTCTGTAATGTGTTCTGAAAAGTTTGACTCGTGTGGTAGATCAACTGTTTGTGCAACATTTTCTTTCACCCGATGCCGCTGTTCATTTAGGAGCACATAGGTACTTGGAAGTTAGGCAACTGTTGTCTGCTGCATCCAGGGAAAGGTCAGTAACTGGTCAAGGGAATACCTCGATAAGCTTATGTACAAGCTTAATGTCACTGACAACTGGAAACCAAAATATAAAATATACTGTAATTCACTATGGAAGTTTGTTCACCTACGGATTTTAAATTTAAACCTTACTTTAGATACCAATAAAACACCAAGAATAAGCACAGTAGGCCTATATTGTAAAGTATGGGATTTACAACAAATAAAAAACAAAAAATAAAATTATGAAATGACTAAATCAGAACACTGAAGTCCAAATCAGACCCAAGTTACAGGTTCAGATCAGGCTAACACAAGCCTTGGTCTTCTTCTTGATGCTACAAGTAGTCTGCGTGAAGGGTTTATCCTCCCGATTACTGCAGGAATACTAATGTTGGAAGATGCATCACTGGGCCTGCGGGCTGCTGCAAGCAACAGCGTAGTGGACTAAACTCTCTTAAGTCAATCCTGGCCCGAGGCCAGGCTTAGGGAGTAGAACTCCCAGAACCCCACCAAGCAGGTACCGTGGTGTGTCAATGTTGAAAATGACAGGGGTTGAAAATTTTTGTTTGTTGTCTTTTGCTGTAGATATAAGAGTGGCAACTAAAAAGAAAAGTGTGTTAAGAGGAAGACCTGACTCACAGTAGGGTGGAATATTATGTTTATGGTGTCAGCTGATCATTAGTGCTTTTGTGACGAGGCATTTTCCATTTAGTTACAAAATCTTTGGTTATGGTAGTTTTATAGGGTCCTTTATGTGCAACATGAGGAATTGGATGATGGGTAATGTAAGGTGTGTCTTGCAATGCTTTGCCCAGTTGGTCTACAAGTTTATTATCGAGTATGCCACAATTCACTAGAACCCATTGGCCAGAGATGTCATAAACTTTCAATTGATTTTCACAGAGAAGTTGAAGGCATTTTGGTTATCTTGAGGTGATTTCGGGGCTTTATAGTGTCCCCCGGCCCGGTCCTCGACCAGGCCTCCACCCCCAGGAAGCAGCCCGTGACAGCTGACTAACACCCAGGTACCTATTTTACTGATAGGTAACAGGAGCATAGGGTGAAAGAAACTCTGCCCATTGTTTGTCGCCGGCGCCTGGGATCGAACCCAGGACTACAGGATCACAAGTCCAGCATGCTGTCCGCTCGGCCGACCGGCATGGATGGACAAACTCTTTGCACATTGTGGAGTAATACGTAATTACTTGAATCACACTCCTGGAGTCACTACAGATCATTTATATCCCAACTAGAAATGTTGTGATTATTTGGAGATTGGTACAAGGCATTAATTCAGCCGAGAAAATATTGAAGTTTATTTGGTAACCTCCATCCCTGCTCGAGATGGTATTGCAGGATCCATACAGCGCTAGTGACAAAATAATATACTGTACACGTTGAAAATACTGGAGGGCAAGGTCCTAAATATACACAGAAAAAACAACATACTGGAGTGAACGATATGGAAGAAAATGCAGAATAGAACCAGTGAAGAGCAGCGGTGCCAAAGGCACAATCAGAGAACACTGTATAAACATCAGAGGTTCATGGTTGTTCAACATCCCCCCAGCAAGTATAAGAAATATTGCCGGAACCACCGTGGACATCTTCAAGAAAAAACTGGATAGTTTTGTTCAAGAGGAGCTGAACCAACCGGGCTGTGGTGGATATGTGGGCCTGCAGGCCACTCCAAGCAATCGCCTGTTGTTCCAAGCTCTCAAGTCAAGCATGGCCTTTGGCCAGGCTTGCTAAGTAGAAGAACTCATAGAACCTCATCAAGCAGGAGGGTGCATTGTTTAGAACACGAAATTCATCTGTGTAAATAGCTGTGGTATTTGGGAACCAATTTTTTATCATGGAAGCAAAGACTGAGGCTGAGTTTTGAGCAGACTTTAGAATGGTGTCTTCCAGTTGTCTTGATTTTTTAAGAGTTATATAAAACCAAAGTGGAATCAGGAGGACAGTAAGGTGGGTTTCACAGTTTTGAAATAAAGTGAGTCTATATTGAGGTCATTTGTAGCCCGTGTGAGGAAAGGTTGTGCATGGTTGGTGGGTAAGCAGGGATTATGTGGGCTAACTGTTTGGTTAATTTTTTTTATTAAGTGGGTGTCGGGTGAGCAGTGGTATAGAACGATAGTTGGCACACATTATGTATCGTGTCGTGGCTAAACTTTTAAAACCCATTTCCCCCTGAATGCTGAGGATAGGAGTGGAATGCCTTGTGCCACTAAACATCATTCCTTTCACTTAACCTCTCCCAAATTATCTTTTGCACCAATACACAAACTAGGGGGCTTTATAGCTGAGTGGACGTCGGTCTCGAATCGAAATCCTAGCTCTTTCGATCCCCCGGCGATGACACAAACGGAAATCAGCAGAGTTTCTATCATTCTGATGCCCCTGTTACCTAGCAGTAAATAGGTACCTGGGCGTTAGACAGCTGTTACGGGCTGTTTCCTGGGTGTGTGTGTTTCTGTGTGTGTGGATTTTTTTTATTAGTTAGTAATAATTGATTGATTGACAGTTGAGAGGCGGGCCGAAAGAGCAGAGCTCAACCCCCGCAAGCACAATTAGATGAACACAACTAGATAAATACTAACCAACCACGATCTCGTACAATCCACTACACATGCCCCCCCCCCCTCCCTAAATCACTCTACCTAAGTCATTAAAAAATTAAAACAAATCAATTAATACACCAAAAATACTAACTATAAATATAGGCACCAAATTTGGATCATACAGCGACTCCAGCGTGGTCTAGTCGGAAGAGAACGTGTTCTCATCTGGATAGACTGCGATCGAGCCTGCCGGAACGGTTGTGTAACTGCAGGGCACAAATATTTGTGTGTCCCCTCCTGTAGCTGCCTCTGTTTCGACAGGTTCCCTGGATAGCTGGAATTGACCTGGCCCTTGGAAAGTGGGGAAGGGGTGAAATCCGTTGGGCCCACGGATGGATACCTTGGATCCATGGACCTAGGGCAGGTCTAATCACCTGGGATTCGAACCCACGGTGGGAATAAGGGAGGGAATTTGGGGAGGGGGGGGGGAAAGGAGGGCTCCAGGAACCAAACCTCACATAAAACCGGACCCTCACACACACACACACACACACACACTCACCCGAACCCTCACAGGGACACTCACACCCACACACACCCATAGACTGTGATAAGGGAGTCCATCTGAGGGGACACAGATGGCCTCGTGGACCCACAAGTATAACCGGACACACACTCACCCGGACACTCACAGCGGAACTCACACTCACACACACTCACCCAGACACTCACAGGGATACTCACACTCACACAGAGACACACATCCATAGAGACAAACTGTGATAAGGGAGACCATCTGAGGGACACAGATGGCCTCCTGGACCCACAGGTATATATATCAATATTTAAGTATACATATATATTTATAAATATAAAATATTTTTAAAAATTAAATATATATATATATATATATATATATATATATATATATATATATATATATATATATATATATATATATATATATATATATATATATATATATATATATATATATATATACAACCAACATACAACCAACCAATTCATACAACCAACCCTGAGGACAGCACACTCCTAGGTGCTCCTCTTGGAAGGAATGCCATCGACGAGGTCCTTGGTAAGAAGATCACTGACCTGAAGAGAATGAACGAGAGGATTGAAGACATCGATGCTCATGATGCACTTTACCTCATCACCAGATGCTTGTCCCTCCCCAGGCTGACCTACTTTCTAAGATGTTCGCCATCTTTCAACAATATTAAATTAGAAGAGTACGACAGTTTGCTGAAATCAACACTAGAAAAAGCCCTCAATCTTTCCCTCAGCAACTCGCAGTGGAAACAGGCCTCCCTTCCTGTCAGAATCGGGGGCCTTGGCGTGCGCACAGCAACACAAATTGCTGTACCAGCGTTCCTGTCCTCTTCAGTGGGGTCTGACAACTTGGTGAAGGAAATCCTACCTGAGCACCTAGTTCAACAGGCAGGGGTACATGATCCCAGCTTCACAGACTGCACAACCAAATGGGTCTCTCTCGCAGGACCAGC
>WNGS01074226.1:0-12379 GCA_020271785.1 Procambarus virginalis | reverse complement strand
TGGGTGATTTGATAAAATGCTATGCCCAAGATAACCATCCAGGTGCCGGCGGGGAAGTGGTTCATATAGCTCAGGCTATCACTTCCTTATGTCCGGTCGTGATGGTCAAGCGGATTAAGGCGCCCTGTAGTTACCAGTTGCTTTGCTCCTGGGAGTATGGGTTCGAGTCACTTCTGGGGTGTGAGTTTTCAGTTGTATCTAGTCCTGGGGACCATTCAGGCTTGTTTTGCATTTGTGTTCCTCACGTGTTGCCCCAAAAAATGAGGTGATTTGATAAAATGCTATGCCCAAGATAACCATCCAGGTGCCGGCGGGGAAGTGGTTCATATAGCTCAGGCTATCACTTCCTTATGTCCGGTCGTGATGGTCAAGCGGATTAGGCGCCCTGTAGTTACCAGTTGCTTTGCTCCTGGGAGTATGGGTTCGAGTCACTTCTGGGGTGTGAGTTTTCAGTTGTATCTAGTCCTGGGGACCATTCAGGCTTGTTTGCATTTGTGTTCCTCACGTGTTGCCCCAAAAAATGAGGTGATTTGATAAAATGCTTATGCCCAAGATAACCATCCAGGTGCCGGCGGGGAAGTGGTTCATATAGCTCAGGCTATCACTTCCTTATGTCCGGTCGTGATGGTCAAGCGGATTAAGGCGCCCTGTAGTTATCCGTTGCTTTGCTCCTGGGAGTATGGGTTCGAGTCACTTCTGGGGTGTGAGTATTCAGTTGTATCTAGTCCTGGGGACCATTCAGGCTTGTTTGCATTTGTGTTCCTCACGTGTTGCCCCAAAAAATGAGGTGATTTGATAAAATGCTATGCCCAAGATAACCATCCAGGTGCCGGCGGGGAAGTGGTTCATATAGCTCAGGCTATCACTTCCTTATGTCCGGTCGTGATGGTCAAGCGGATTAAGGCGCCCTGTAGTACCAGTTGCTTTGCTCCTGGGAGTATGGGTTCGAGTCACTTCTGGGGTGTGAGTTTTCAGTTATATATATATATATATATATATATATATATATATATATATATATATATTATATATATATATATATTATATATATATATATATGGGGTGTTTGGACATGTCGCTAACAAGTCGGCAATGACGCAGCGCTAAATGCCTCAAGGTTGACCTGACCAGATATAAGCCTAATGAGGGTTAACTATTGCTCCTGACACAGCCTCTCATCTCCCGATCTGACGAGACACGTTTTTTTTTGTTTTTTTTGCTGAGTCAGGATGAAGGGCTCTAAACAATGTTAGCTTGAAAGTGTTATAAAGCATTACAAGAACTAAATAGGTAAACACATACACCACACACACACACACACACACACACACACACACAACACACACACACACACACACACACACACACCACACACACACACACAACACACACATATATTGCGGGGGTTGATGATAGAGCCCAATAGGCTCAGGCAACTGTACACCTGTTGATTGACGGTTGAGAGGGGGACCAAAGAGCCAGAGCTCAACCCCCGCAAGCACAACTAGGTGAGTACAACTAGGTGAGTACACACGCACACACACGCACACACACGCACACAACACACACACACACACACCACACCACACACACACACACACACACACACACACCACACACACACACACACACACACACAACACAAACACACACACCACCACACACACACACCACACACACACACACACACACACACACACACACACACACACACACACACACACCCACACACAAGCTGGAATTAAACCTCACTTCGTTGGAAGACAGAAGAGTTAGGGGGGACATGATCACCACATTCAAGATTCTCAGGGGAATCGACAGGGTTGATAAAGACAGGCTGTTTAACACAAGGGGCACACGCACTAGGGGACACAGGTGAAAACTGAGTGCCCAAATGAGCCACAGAGATATTAGAAAGAACTTTTTTAGTGTCAGAGTGGTTGACAAATGGAATGCATTAGGAAGCGATGTGGTGGAGGCTGACTCCATACACATTTTCAAGTGTAGATATGATAGAGCCCATTAGGCTCAGGAAACTGTACACCTGTTGATTGACGGTTGAGAGGCGGGACCAAAGAGCCAGAGCTCAAACCCGCAAGCACAACTAGGTGAGTACAACTAGGTGAGTACACACACACACACACACACACACACACACACACACACACACACACACACACACACACACAGGAGGGATAGAAAGGAGGCACTGAACTACAGGCCAGTGTCCCTAACCAGCATACCATGCAAGCTGATGGAGAAGATTGTGCGAAGAAAGCTAGTGGAGCACCTGGAGCGAAAGAACTTTATAACACAGCATCAACATGGATTCAGGGATGGCAGGTCCTGCCTCACAGGGTTACTTGAATTCTACGACCAGGCAACAAAAATAAGGCAAGAGAGAGGAGGGTGGGCAGACTGCATATTTTGGACTGTCAGAAAGCCTTTGATACAGTGCCACACAAGAGGATAGTGAAAAAGCTGGAGATGCAGGCTGCAGTGAAAGGGAAGGTACTCCGATGGATACAGGAGTACCTAAGCAACAGGAGACAACGAGTCAGTGTGCGGGGTGAGGTCTCAGATTGGCGAGACGTTACGAGTGGAGTCCCGCAGGGGTCAGTCCTTGGACCTATACTGTTTCTGATATATGTAAATGATCTCCCAGAGGGTATAGAATCGTTTCTCTCAATGTTTGCCGATGATGCAAAAATTATGAGGAGGATTGAAACGGAGGACGATAGTAGGAGGCTACAGGATGACGTAGAATCACTGTTCACCAACGTACCTGTGGATGAAACAATCGGGATGATAGTGGACCGAGTGTATCGAGACCCGGCCTGTACTCCTCTTGACATGCCAGAAAATATCCTGAGGAAACTACTCCAAGCTTGTACTAAGGAGGCACCCTTCTTGAACCCGGATGGGCACATGTATAAGCAAGTAGATGGGGTCGCTATGGGTTCTCCCCTAGGCGTCCTGTTTGCAAACTTCTACATGGGTACTATCGAGGAAAAAGTCTTAGTCGACTTGAACTTCAAACCGGCCATATACTGCAGGTATGTTGACGACATTTTTACACAGGTACCTGATGTCAGATATCTGCAGGAGCTGAAAGAGGCGTTTGAGCAGAATTCTGTGTTGCGTTTCACTTACGAGATGGAGAAGGATGGGAAGCTGCCCTTTCTAGATGTAACAGTCATGGAAAGGAGCGGAGGTTTCCACACTGCAGTCTACACTAAGGAAACAAACATAGGAATGTGCCTAAATGCCAACAGTGACTGCCCAGATAGGTACAAGAGGAGTGTTGTTAACGCTTATGTCGACCGTGCACTCAGCCACAGCTCAGAATGGAAGCAAGTCGACGAAGAACTCTGTAGGGTAAGGCAGGTCCTAGTCAACAACGGCTTCTCCAATGGTTTCATTGAAGACATCATAAGAAGGAAAGTAAAACGCCATGCAACCTCTGAAGAGACAACTAATACAACACCTATACCCCCTATTAGACTATTTACAGGAACTTCTTCTCCACAGCTCATAAAACGGAGGAAAGGGTCATGTAAGATATTGTTAATAGAATGTTATCCCTACAGACAAAAATCAGAAGATACAACTAACGATTTACTATAAACCAAAAAAAACAGCCAGCCTACTAATGAGAAACTCTCCAGACACAAAGCAGAACGCTCTAAAAGAGACAAACGTCGTCTATGCCTTCAAATGCCTCTTGGGGACTGTAAGCCCAAAAAACTCAGTATATAGGCAAGACAACAACATCTCTACCAGGCGTTTAACGATGCATAAGCAACAGGGCTCCATTAAGGAACATATACTCTCTTCCCATAACCAAACCATCACCAGAGAAATCTTAGCAAACACACAGAAATCATTGATAGATACAGTGACAACAGGCGGCTTGTCATATGCGAGGCACTACACATCAAGAAGTCAACACCAGCAATCAAGTGCCAATTAACGCACACTATATTCTACCCACTTCAAGACTCCGCTCCAATATAGAAAACATCAGGAAATATGGGATAATAGGCCTTCTGCAGGTCTATCTGTTACCCAACTTATGAGTTTTTCACCATTATTGTATTACATCACCTCAACACCCACCTCAGGAAAGACTGCTATATATATATATATATATAATATATATAGATATATATATATATATATATATATATATATATTTATTAGGGGTATCACCTCTTGTGCAATTGCAGGACCCACATCCTCGAAGAAGAAAACAAAGAGCATTCAGAGAGATCTTGTGGATTCTCACTGAATACTTTAATACTTATTCTTTTCTTCTCCTACCACCCCTATTATTTTTTTGTATGTTTTGTTTTATTTTATTGCAATGCTACAGTTACAGAGAACACAACACACAAATATATAACAATTAAACAATCAGCGTTCGAAGACCTCGTCCAGCTCCTCGGAGGTTGGGTGCGTACCCAGGATACAGCACGCATTTCCCCTCTGAACTGCGACACTGAGGCGCTGGAACAGGAAACTGGCTGCTCGTGGGTCTCTAGTTTTCCCAATGAGTTCCTCACCAACCTCCTTTAAAAACTTGAGTGCACATTTACCCCAGGCGCCCAGAGTCTCAGAGCCTATCGGCACGAACCTGTAACAACGTTCTAGGTCTCTGTACTTCTGGATTTTCTGGGTCTCCCTGAAGGTGGCTGCCCCACCTCCCTCCGCTGAGCTGTAACGTAAATAGGTATCAGCCAATTTAGATGCACAGGTGTAATCCCATACGACCTGTTTACCTTCCCTCCATGGCTGCAGGGTGACTCCATCTGGGCGTTTTTGGCTGTTGTCAGGTCTGCACAACTGGGGTTCCCTTTGTGCTGGACACCCAGCTGTAGCCAAACTTCTCTTGATGATGTCTGGAAATCTTTCCCTGTGTCTTACGACAGATGAGACCATGGCTGCCGTATTGGTCTGCCCGTGCCTAGCCGCAAATACACCGGTGCTCGGTGGAGATAGGGGCGGCAAGGCGCAGAGCAACACCAATACTTAGGGCCCGATGGTCCAGGCGGGTGCCCAAGGCGGAATTAGGGACTGCCAACAGGAAGTCCCCAGCATGGGGGGCTTGCACAGCTAGGAGACGCGCTCTGTCCTTCTGAGAAGCTACGTCCAGTAATGCTTTGGCGATGTTCTCCACTATGGGGCTATCCCATTTGGCCTGTTTACCGTCGTTTGGACAAGTTGGTCGGGTGTGTGAATTGGCGAGAGTGTCCCACTGACCAGCTCCTTCCACAAATTTGGGATCACTAATCCCAATGAAGTTCCTTACGTATTCTGGTAGTGTTTCCTTCACTAATTCACTTTAGCACTGGTCGAGGATAAGAATGCCGGCAATGCTAACTGTGTCGCCTTGCGAATACCTATACCCCCGAGTCTAACTGGGAGCGTTGCTTGGTCCCACTGGTCATCTTGCAGGGAGAGGTTTAACACTTTCATAGTTATTGTCTTTAGGAGTGAGTCGTATTCTGTTAATTTTGGGCTGTCGAAGGAAGGAGCACACCTGAGGAAATAGGTAAGTCTGGGCAAGGCCAGGCACCTTGTAAGAAGGTACAAAGCATCGTGAGCATCCAAAGCCCCTATTCGCGCCTCCATCCTCCTCAGGTCTTTAAGCTTTTCTTCGAGGACTACCTCAATGGCGTTCGAGCCCAGAGGTGCCCCTAGCAGCACACTGTCGGTGGGAGCGGTCACTTGGGCTCCTGGCAATAAGATTTGTACTGCATCTATGATTGGTTGGCTGGACGAGATGATTTCACACTTTGATGGATTTAGTGTAAGGCCTAACTCCTCTCCCCTAGATTTCACTAGCTGAAGATCTCCTAGCAGGGATTCCTGTGTCCCTGCCAGGGTGCCATCGTCCAGGAACCAGATGTTGAATTCGCTGGACAACCTGCTTGTGACCTCCTTAGCTGCCATGCAGAAAAGAAAAGGGGCAAGTGGGTCTCCCTGCTGGACACCTTCTGCGGAAACAACTTCATGTTCCCCAAACAACAGTGTCGATTCCCTACTGTACCCTGCTGAAACGAAAGGAAGTAGACAAGGAAAGCTGGTTCGAACTGCTTCCAGTACCACATCCCTTTTTACCTGGTTGAAGGCATTTTTAAAGTCTAATTTAATTAGTGCCTTATTTTCTGGGAGGTCCTTGATATAGGCTCGTGCTGCATGAGCTGCTGCTTCACAGCCATGGGGGACACCAAAACTTTTTTTTTTGAGATATATACAAGAGTTGTTACATTCTTGTACTTAGTTGATGGGGTCGAAGCATCGTTGCAGCGTCTATGCTGATTTTTCTGACAGCTGCCCTAGCAACAAGGCGCCGAAGTGTGTTGCCCACGGCAATGGGTCTGACTCCACCATCCTTCTTCTTAAGGGCACAAAGGGATGCTCCGAAGAAGAAGGGTTTAATTGTATCTGGGATGAACCCGGAGAGGCAGTCGTTGACAAACTTCGTGATCTCTGACAGTAGTGTCTCGGCAACTTCGCCGAGAACTGGGTTTGTCATCTCCTTGAGGTGCTGAGGTCTTACTCTAGTGTATCCCCCTGCTGAGCCTGGTGGAAATGACATGATGGCTTTGTATACCTCTGACGCTTGGAGGAATAGAGGTCCCATGTCTGGGACATTTGTGTCCCGAGCAGTGGGTTCCCATGGTACTCTGGGAGGGTGCTTCTCTCTCAGTGAGTCGGCAGTTGCTGTATCTCTAGGGGCGATTGTTTCTTCACTGGTAAGTAACCTAATTGCCCCTACTGTGTTGCCCTCTCCAATTTTCTTGGTCACTTGTGTTCCAAGCTTAAAATTATCATTGGAACTCTTGGGTCTTCCACGACGGTTTTTGCGTTGAGGAGGGATGGGGATCAAGTTCTCAGCTCTGGGGAAATTATTTATTGCCCTAGTGACTGATGAGGCTAGTGACTTGCCTCCTCTTGCAGGTACGCCTAAGCAAATATTGCCAAACAGGAGCAAGTTATGCCATGCGTTGATGGTGGCTGCAGCATTAAGATTTTCAGACCGTTCATTCACTTTCCTTAGAAGGTCTGTATATTTCCCTGCTGCAAATTGGCGCGCTGCTTTAGGAATGTGAGGAAGAGTTCTGGTGGTGGATGCTTTGATGGCCCCCAGGAGGTCATCTGATGACATGAAGTTTGCTGGGATGCGTGGGGGTGCTGGGGGGGCCTGTGGGCCTTCCCTCTCTACAGGTAACATCCATGAACCCCATCCATGAATAAGGATGAAAGTTAAAGAAAAGCCTCATGAACACACAAAATGTGAATATAAAATTGTAATGAGACATTGAAAGTCTCTCTATCAGAGTTTTTTCTTAAACTGTTGTGCAATATTATAACTTAAAAATGGATCAAGTTTGTACATACCAGTACTAACATTAAGAAGATTTGGACACTGTCTGATTAGAGCAGACTCAATCAAATTCCTTTCCACGAAATCAGCACAATTGGTAATGCTTTTCGCCCCAGTCCAATTAATAGTGTGATCGCATAAACTCGTGTGCAGATATAATGCATTAGACATTTGGGCAGTTCTAATACTATAAGCATGTTGTGACAACCGCAATTGTAAGGACTTTCCTGTTTGTCCAAGGTACACAAAATCACAATCATTACAGGGAATCGAATACACACATCCTGCTATATCAGGGGGAGTTTTTTATTAAATTGGACTTGATCGTACTATTAGTGAACACCAAATTTATATTACTTTCTTAAAAATCGGAGACAGTTTTTCAAGTCCACTCGCATAAGGTACCACCAATGAGTTAATAATTTCTGGCTTCGCCTTGGGGACGTGTTTATAAAACGTTCGCTTGGTTTGTTCGAACGAGAAATCCAAAAACCTCTTAGGATATTGTAAACTCTTCCCAATCTCATATATTTTAGCAATCTCTTCATCAAAAAACTCAGGGCTGCATACCCTCAAACCTCGTAGAAACATTCCTGAAAATACTGCCTGTTTAACTTTACTATGATGATTCGAATAAAAACCCCACGTTCGTTGGTTTCCTATACACATTAAATTTGAACTTTCTAGTGATTCTATGAATCATAATGTCCAAAAACGAAAGAGTACCATTCTCCTCAGTCTCACAAGTGAATTTTATTGAAGGTACCAAAGAATTAAGTTCATTAAGAAAAACTATCAGGTCTTTGTCACACGGCCATAAGCACAAAATATCATCAACATACCTAAACCAAACGACATTAGCAGGGGTAATCCTGGATAAGATTTTTGTTTCGAAGAATTCCATATACAAATTGGTTAAAACTGGGGAAAGAGGATTGCCCATCGCCATTCCAAATGTTTGAAAAATTTTCCATTAAAACTAAAATAATTGTCTTTTATACACAATTTAATAAGTTCCAATACTTTGTTGGTCTGCAAGCTCAAATTATATTTAGGCAGCTCCTCGCGTAGAAATTCTAACAAATCATCAACAGGTACTTTAGTGAATAAAGAGGTCACATCGAAACTTATTAGTTTAAAATCAAAATTTAATTGTATGGCATGGAGTGAGGACTCAAGATTTGTGCTGGAATCTTGGGAGGCCTATGACAGCGTGGGGCGAGCGTGGGCCTCCCACAAGCTACAGCATCGTCGCCATGGCAACAGCCGCAATCTTAGCAAACATCTGGGGGAGTCAGCCATCTTGAAGTTGCCCTAGGGGCCATGCTACACCGCCGCTGATTGGTTGAGGGGATAGAACGTTTTGTGCCTCCCTCTCACTGATTCTTTCGAGGAGTACTCGGGAATCGCCGGTGTTTCTCCCTCAAGCTTCATTCTGCTCCAGTCACCACCATAGCCTGACGACTCTCTCTTTCCCATTCGGCCAAATTGGGCAAGACGACGTCGTAGTGACTGTCTCCTCAGCTTCTCCACTGCCGCCTCCACCAAGACCGCCAGCTGCACAGTCAAAATCCAGCTGGAATCCTCGTCGAGGGGTAGAAAGATAGGGAACGAGTGAAAAAAAAGATCTGGGACGTGGGTAATTTGCATACGAGCTGTAACAGACTCGTGGATCCTCATACCAGTGATTATAGACGTTCAAATTCCTGCTAGTGCTCTGTAGCAGTCGATGGGAATAGGAAAATTCGTGCCAAGTGTTCAGGGGCAGTTTTCTCATAGTAATTCGTGGAAACCTCGAATCAGTATTTTGGCGCCAAAGTGTTGGGAGCGCTACGCTTGCTAGGGAGGGGGGGAGGTTTCCCCTAAAGCCTACCACCCGCTGCCTAACCTCCACTGCCATGAGCCAGCGGTTAAGGTGTCCTGTATATACCAGTAGCGTTGCTCCTGGCAGTATGGGTTCGATTCACTTCTGGGGTGTGAGTTTTCAGTTGCATATAGTCCTGGGGACTATTCAGGCTTGTTCGCATTTGAGTTCCTCACGTGTGCCCCAAAGAATGAGGTGATTTGATAAAATACTATGCACAAGATTACCATCCGAGTGCCGGCTGGAGGATGGTTCAAATAGCTTCGGGTATCACCTCCTTTGGTCCGGTCGTGATGGTCGAGTGGTTAAGGTGTTCTGTACATACCAGTTGCGTTGCTCCTGGCATTATGGGTTCGAGTCACTTCTGGGGTGTGAGTTTTCAGTTGCATATAGTCCTGGGGACAATTCAGGCTTGTTCGCATTTGTGTTCCTCACGTGTGCTCCAAAGAATGAGGTGATTTGATAAAATACTATGCCCAAGATTACCATCCAAGTGCCGGCGGAGGGGGGAGGATTCAAATAGCTCGGCTATCACCTCCTTTTGTCTGGTCGTGCTGGTCGAGTGGTTAAGGTGTCTATACATACCAGTTGCGTTGCTCCTGGCAGTATGGGTCCGAGTCACTTCTGGGGTGTAAGTTTTCAGTTGCATATGGTCCTGGGGACAATTCAAGCCTGTTCGCATATATATATATATATATATATATATATATATATATATATTATATATATTATATATATATATATATATATAGATATATATATATATATATATTTATATATATTATATAGATATATATATAATATAATATATATATATATATATATATATATATATATATATATATATATATATATATATTGTGACGGTAACGAGTTGGAAATGGTGGTCGGCAGTCTTCCAACTAGCAGGTGTCAGTGCTGGGCCACATATAATATATAAAAAAAAGAAAAGGAAAAAAAGAGAAAAAAAAGAATGACTGCGTGATTGGTAATCTGTGGTAAGGTCGGAAATACGAAAGACAATAATAAAAACGGATTTTAATAACAATAAAAAAAAACACAAATTGAAACAAATGCAAAATCTTGGCTTACTGGTAAAAAATGTCAAGTGGAAAAAAATATAAACATGAAAATAGATTACGTTAATGGGGAGGAGAATTGACATACAAAAGTAAATAAAATATGAATGCTGAATATATGCACTAACTATAAACCTCTATTTGTCCACACAAGGTGAGTCACTTAGGAGTTCATAGCTTGCGAGCACACAATATTCTGGCTGGCAGAAACGCAAGGGACTCCAACAATAACTGGCGAGGTCTTGTGATTGGCGAGGAGCCGGAGTGGAGTGTGGTTGGCGGCCAATGAGGAAGCTGGATGGCCGCAAGTCGCTAGTTAGGCAGTTGAAGGGTTCGGCGCGTCGACCAGGTGCAGCAGGTGCTGGGTGGGGGGAGGAGGGAGTGCTGGTACGTGTGGCTATCTTAATATACGTTTAGCCACTACAAAACGTATCTTGTATATTGATGAGGACGGAGAGTCGCAGAAATAGCAGGCTAAATCTCTGATAAGAGATTATCGTCACAACTCTCCCCCGAAGCCTGCTGTTTCGGTGAATCATGTCCACTGGAGGTAGAGTGGGAGGTGGAGCTGCCTCTACCTCATGCACTCTGGAGAGGGCATCAGCGATGATGTTATCAGGCCCCTTGATGTAGCAGATCTTTAAATTGAAGCCTTGAAGATATAAAGCCCATCGCAGCAGACGTTGGTTATTAAATTGGCTTGATGTAAAATCTCAGAGGGTTGTGGTCCGAATAGATGGTAGTGGACCTAGCACCGTGCAGATATGGTGCAAAGTGTTGTAAGCTCAGGACGATGGACAGGAGTTCCTTCTCTATAGTACTGTAGTTCTTCTGATGAGGCTTCAACTTGCAACTGTAGTAGCTGACAGGTAGAACCTCCTCGCCTCGCTGCTGCATTAAGACACTTCCGATGCCGGTACCACTGGCGTCGACATGGAGGATGAAAGGCTTCTTGATATCTGGTGAGGCGAGAATGGGATTAGAACAGAGGAGGAATTTGAGTTGTTCGAATGCAACGGTTTGCTCTCTGGTCCAATTATACCGTTGCTTGGGACTGGTTAAGGTGATTAATGGGGTTGCAACAGTGCTAAAATTCTTCACAAACCTACGGTAATAGGAAGCAAGACCAAGGAAGCGCAGGAGCTGCTTCCTGGTAGTAGGCTGTGGATACTGTTGGATTGCTTGAATGTGAATGTTTAACGGAGCCAGGCTGCCACTCCCTATAACATGACCCAGGTACCGCACTTTACCTTTCGCGAAGGTGGACTTGCCCAAATTGATGGTGAGGCCGGCTTTCAGGAGCTTGTAGAACAATCGTTGTAGCTGGAGCAGGTGTTCGCTCCAGGTGTTGGATGCTACCACGATGTCGTCAAATAGGCATAGGTGTTTTCCAAGCCCTGGATGACGCGGTTGACAGCTCTCTGAAAGGTGGCTGGGCATTGCAGAGTCCAAAGGGAAGGCGATTGTACCTGTAGAGACCAAACGGGGTTATAAAGGCGGACAGTACCTTAGCTCGCTCCGTTAAACTCACCTGGTAGTAGCCCTTTAGTAGGTCTACCTGAGACAGGTAGCGGGCATTACCAATGGCATCCAAATGTCGTCTACCCTGGGTATTGGGTAGGCGTCCTTCACTGTGACCTGGTTCAACTTCCTATAATCCGTACACAGACGGATTTTGCCGTGAGGTTTGGGTACCAGGATGCATGGTGAGGCCCAGGGGGACTCACAGGGGGTAGCCAGTCCATGGTCCAAGAGATACTGTACCTCAGCCCGCATGACTTCCGTTTTGCTCGGGCTGATTCGGTAGAATGGTTGGCGAATCGGCTGGGTGTCAGGTAGCAGTTGGATGTCGTGCCGAGTTACAGTACACTCTTGGGGGTCATCTCGAAACAACTCTTTATTCTCTGACGAGTTTGATTAGTGGAGCACTATTATCGTCCTGAAATGATGTTGAAGGTTAGTAAGGATTTCCGAGTTAGAGAGCGCTGTCTCAGTGTCAGTGCTCTCGGAAGGAGAAGCAGGGAAGGTCTCACTGTGGCTGTT
>WNGS01074224.1:0-19218 GCA_020271785.1 Procambarus virginalis | reverse complement strand
ACAGAACCGAAGCTTGAGACAGCTCCCAGGTCAGCACCAGGGGGGACCTGACTGCAGAACAGTTCCACTCAGCAGTGGAGGAACAGCCGCCGTCAGGGAGGTAATACTGGTGGCTGGTACCTTCACTCTGCGTCCTGCACTGTCAATAAAGTTGGACAGGCCGCCTAGTAAAGACGGTCACTGGTGCCGTCAGACTATTGGACGGGGGGAATTCGTCCTGGGCGCATTTCCAGACCTCTTGAAGTGACGATCTTCACTTTTTAATGAAGGGTTTTTACAAGTGAAATTGTGCACTCTTATTTTTGTTTTTTGTGCAAGTGAAAACAGAAACAGTACCCCATTTACCTCCGGAGCCCCTACCCCCCCTTCCCCTGACATCCCCCCCTATTTCTCCTCGTCCCCAACACCCTCCCCTCTCTCTCTCTGTCCCCCTTCGGGACGTCCACTAATTGCATAGCGTCTTTTAAGCCTTATACTACGTCCCAGAGGCTGGTGTTACTGCAGTGCTGTCAGGATGTGTAGTTGAACATCCTACACCTTTCTCCAGTTCACACCCCCTCCACACCTCCTGCTGGCCAACCCCCTTCAACCCCACCCCTCTGACCTTCCCCCTCCTGCTGCCCAACTCCCTCCAACCCCAGCCCTCAATTCCCGTCTGCTATTCCACCTCGGCCGCCCATTGGCGAAGGTTTTTCAGGTATATCAAGGGCCTTGTTCCAGTTGGGACAGGAGGCACTTACACCAACGTATACATACCTCGTTGTGTGTTTCAAGGGATCGAGCTTCAACTCTTGGGCTCAGTCTTCCTTCCTGTCATAGTCCTGTGATGTAATAGCACCTATCGCTGCCCTCTGCAGTTTTTTCATAAACTAGTTTTGAAACTGTGATTGGAGTTGGCCTCAATTACAACCCCCGCCCCCCCCCCCCTTGCAACTATTTTGGCTTGCTGACCCCCCCCCCCCCCCTGATGCTGAAGTAACCCCCCCCCCCCTTCCCCCCCCTTGCCCTCCTGGGTCATCCAAGCACAGCCATCACTGTTCATTCGCTTGCAATGTTTGAGTTTGTCCCTTAACTGTTCTTCAATAACTATTTACTAAACATCTGAAACACATTTCGTGGCTATCCTCTCTACCTTTTCAAGTTTCCTTTCGTGTATTGATTGCTGTTGGGTGCAGATAATAATACCCAGCTGATGGCTGGTGACGATGCGTCCACAATAACGTGTGCTGACGTATTGTTGACCAGACCGCACACTAGAAGGTGAAGGGACGACGAAACGACGTTTCGATCCGTCCTGGACCATTTCATAGTCGATTGTGATGGCTATCACAATCGTAGCCAGCTGACGGCTATCATCACCCGAGGTTGCAACAAGACCTTGTTAGACCTACACGAGAAAAAACAATGCTATGCAACACCCCATCAGTTAGCATACTAGGAGTGGGATTTGGTGAGTACCTGTGTAGAGTGGCTATTAATGAGTACCTGTGTAGAGTGGCTATTGGTGAGTACTGTGTAGAGTGCTATGGTGATACCTGTGTATAGTGGCTATTGGTGAGTACCTGTGTAGAGTGGCTATTGATCTCGTGGACTCACAGGGATGCGAGTCCGCGGTCTTATCTAAGACTGTCATACGCCCAAGATGCACGGGCTCACCATAGCCGCCGTGCTACTTGGACTTTGAGTTCCAGGTAGCGAAATCTACAACAACAGCCAAGATTTTCCAAATACAGAGAGAGATGGGGGTGGGGGGCTGTGGGTACTGTACATACGTCCTCCCATTACATTACTCTATTACATAACCATTTAGCGTCTGTACAAGTACTCTATTGTCAAAAAATAATAACTACCGGACACAAGCGCAATCACCAGACAGTTGTCACGTTCCTCAAACGTACATTCCGTACGTTTCATCGCCTGTAAGACCTGCAATTAATGGAACTCATTTTTGGCACGATTTAGCGACAAAAACATCAATTTAATTCTTTTTTAACTTACAAATGAATGGAAAATAACATAGATGGTTAGGGAGCCGGTCGGCGACGACGGGACAGCACGCTGGCACTTGTGTCCTGTGGGTTCTGATCCCGGCGCTCGCGAGAAACAAATGGGCAGAGTTTCTTTCACCTATGCCCCCCTGTTACCTAGCAGTAAAAAGGTACTGTGGTGTTAGTCGGCTGTCACGGGCTGCTCTCCTGGGGGTGGAGGCCTGGTCGAGGACCGGCCGCGGTGGACACTAAAAGAGCCCCGAAATTCATCTCAAGTAATCACCTCAAGGATAGATGGTAAGGTGCATTAGAGAAGCGCTAAGCCAATAGGACTCTCTGCTCTTCACGGAAGGGATGTGAGGACAAGAAGCGGGAATAGGACCCACGGAAAAGACAGTGCCCAACCACCTCGACCATCGGGAATAGAAGCCATACACTAGTATTTCATACACCCTTCCAGTCCCTCACATTGATACAGATAAATACCAGAAAAAAATACAATTCAAACATGTATAAATTTTAAAGTAAATTCTAAGTCCACGTTAAAAATAAAAATGAAATATCTCAAATGATATTACTACCAAATGGTATTTGTATATAAAACTTATAATGAAGGACAGATCTTGGCTCCTGGACAGGAACAGTGACTAGATCAGTGATTAGGACAGTGACCAGGACAGTGACTAGATCAGTGACTAGAACAGCGACTAGTTACTAACAGTGCTAACAGGGTTGTTAAGATAGTCTTAATTAACAACCCCGCTACTTAAGGTCTCAAAACACTTGCTTCGAAACGTCAGACATCTTTAGACATATGACACATGAACTTAGACAGCGTTTAGTTAAAATTGGATATATAGGGTTATCTTGAGGTTATCTTGAGGTTATCTTGAGATGATTTCGGGGCTTTTTAGTGTCCCCGCGGCCCGGTCCTCGACCAGGCCTCCACCCCCAGGAAGCAGCCCGTGACAGCTGACTAACACCCAGGTACCTATTTTACTGCTAGATAACAGGGGCATAGGGTGAAAGAAACGCTGCCTATTGTTTCTCGCCGGCGCCTGGGATCGAACCCAGGACCACAGGATCACAAGTCCAGCGTGCTGTCCGCTCGGCCGACCGGCTCCCTGGATGACTACAAATATGGCGGACACAGCTGGAAACTCAAGTGAGCCACAAAGCCATTAGACAGAATTTTCTAATGTCAGGGTAGTTAGCAAATTGAATGCATCAGGAAGTGATGTGTTTCACTTGAGAACACACAGTTTCAAATGGAGATATGATATGAGCCCAATAGGCTCAGGAGTCTATACATGAGATGAGAGGCGAGATCAAAGAGCCGAAGCTCAATCCCCGCAAGCACAACTAGGTGATAACACACACACACACACACACACACACACACACACACACACACACACACACACACACACACACACACATCACACACACACACACACATCACACTTCACACATCACCCCCACACCATTTTGCCAAGCACATTGCCCCTCCCCTCACACTATAATTTGCTCACTTTTACCACCATCTCATAACACTCACAGCTCACTCCTACAGCTGCCTCATTAACCATAACGGAATATAATCTGTACCTGCAGTGTACCTTAACAACGGCTTAACTACCACTCGGTCAAACGA
Organism: Procambarus virginalis; assembly: GCA_020271785.1. Taxonomy (NCBI): domain Eukaryota; kingdom Metazoa; phylum Arthropoda; class Malacostraca; order Decapoda; family Cambaridae; genus Procambarus; species Procambarus virginalis. The sequence goes on along the minus strand of WNGS01074224.1, from coordinate 15,576 downwards.
GCAGCGGGTCTGCCCACCTGCTCCTGGCTCGGTAACACAGACATGAATGCATTCTGATTACCATTTTAAAAATTCTTCTACAGCTTGAGTGCTAAGTGAACAGCTCCCTAACCATGAGCATGGAGGACTTAAGAAAATGAATAAATGTGTACAAGGGGTACCACCTCTGGTGCAAGTGTAGGGACGCATAGCCTCGGAGAAGAAAATAAAGAGTACTCAGAGAAGACCTTGTGGATCCTCACTGAACACTTTGATATTTTCTTCTCCTACCACCCCTATTCTTTTGGTATGTGTGTATATTTATCTAACTTTGTGTACAATGTATTCATCATAAATGTATTCATTGTACGGAGAAAGGCCTCTCAAACCCCCTGTCACAGAACACACAAATTGCCTAATATTCCTTGCAGTTCCCGACCAATCCCATACACGTTCCATACGCGTCCAGAACGAGAACAGACCCTGTCTGAGACAAGGTTGAGTTTTGAGCAAATTATTGTGTAGGAGCCGGTCGGCCGAGCGGACAGCACGCTGGACTTGTGGACCTGGGTTCGATCCCAGGCGCCGGCGAGAAACATTGGGCAGAGTTTCTTTCACCCTATACCCCTGTTATCTAGCAGTAAAATAGGTACCTGGGTGTTAGTCAGCTGTCACTGGCTGCTTTCTGGGGGTGGAGGCCTGGTCGAGGACCGGGCCGCGGGGACACTAAAAAAAAAATGTCCCGAAATCATCTCAAGATAGGAACAAATTAGAAAGTTCTCTCTCGGAGTATGGACGAAGTAGCTTTTGATGGTATATGAATGGGTGACCTCTATTGGGATGAGCTGGTACACCTCCAATTGTGTGACTGTTATATAGAGGAGAAATTTCTGATTTTTCTTTTAAAAGGATTAAAGAGAATGGAGTGTTTTGTTATTAACTATTTGTTTTCTGTATCCAATAAGCCATCAGAAGATATTTTGGTAAATTAGATTAGATCATCTAACGTTTGCTAACCGAACCTGGCCTGCCCTACCCTACCCTACCTTACTTTACTGTACCCTACCCTATTATGCCCTACCCTATTATGCCCTACCCTATTATGCCCTACCCTATTATGCCCTACCCTATTATGCCCTACCCTATTATGCCCTACCCAATTATGCCCTACCCTATTATGCCCTACCCTATTATTCCCTACCCTATTATACCCTACCCTATTATGCCCTACCCTATTATGCCCTACCCTATTATGCCCTACCCTATTATGCCCTACCCTAACTTACCCAAACCTACCCAAACCTATCCTAACCTATCCTAACTTACCCTTACTAACCTAACCTAACTTACCTCTAACCTAACCCTAACCTAACCTTACATTAACGCTACTCTAACCCTATCCTAACCCTACCTTAACCCTACCCTACCCTATATGTTAAAAATGAACTTGTGTTCCCAAAATTGAAATCTACTAGCCACTGGGAGCGTGTGGAACATTCTACCCGTCCTCGTATACAAAGTCCATTCCATGCACCCGCCAAACCCCCCCCCCCACCCCCCCTTTTAGAACAAAGCAACAAGGGCCGTGACGAGGATTCGAACCTGCGTTCGAGAGCATCCCAGACGCTGCTTTAATCCTCTTTATGAATGAAAAACGGTTTACACACGACTCACAAGTCATTTCGTTCGAACACTTCCGGAACAAGTGCTTCGCGTACGAATTGTGTTCGAACCACAACCCTGTAAATGCTTCACCCACGTACTACAAATAATCTCCAAACTAGAATCTAAACACCTAACCTAACCTAACTAGTACCTAAATTATGTCCAATTTGATAATATAAAATAATATTAATATTTGATAAAATTCCTGTTTTGAATGAACAGCGTGTTAAAATTGGTGAATGCGTCTTTGGGGTCGACCGCTGGATGGAATGGACTTGATCTGAGAACGGGTTGAATTGTTTATGATGGTTTGCCTCTTGAAGGTGGCATGTTGTCTCCCCCGTTGTGAAGTGTGTGTGTGTGTGTGTGTGTGTGTGTGTGTGTGTGTGTATTCACTTAGTTGTTTTCACTTAGTTGTATTTTACGGGGGTTGAGCTTTGCTCTTTCGGCCCGCCTCTCAACGGTCAATCAACTGTTTACTAACTACACTAACTACTTTTTTTTTTTTCACACCACACACACACACACACACACCCCAGGAAGCAGCCCGTGACAGCTGACTAACTCCCAGGTACCTATTTACTGCTAGGTAACAGGGGCATTCAGGGTGAAAGAAACTTTGCCCATTTGTTTCTGCCGGGTGTGGGAATCGAACCCGCGCCACAGAATTACGAATCCTGCACGCTATCCACCAGGCTACCTGCCCCCTATTATGTATGTTGTGTGTGTGTGTGTGTGTGTGTGTGTGTGTGTGTGTGTGAAGTCTCAGAGGCCAACGGGAGACAACAGAACCACTCACACCTGTTGATGAGAGAGAGAGACACTGTTGCTCCGATACCATACATGGTTGTACCACGAACGGAGTGGGAAGTCAACGGTACGATATTTACCGTTAACGGGGAGTCAATGGTACGATATTTACCGTTAACGGGAAGTCAACGGTACGATATTTACCGTTAACGGGGAGTCAATGGTACGATATTACCGTTAACGGGGAGTCAATGGTACGATATTTACCGTTAACGGGGAGTCAACGGTACGATATTTACCGTTAACGGGGAGTCAATGGTACGATATTTACCGTTAACGGGGAGTCAATGGTACGATATTTACCGTTAACGGGGAGTCAATGGTACGATATTTACCGTTAACGAGGAGTCAATGGTACGATATTTACCGTTAACGGGGAGTCAATGGTACGATATTTACCGTTAACGGGGAGTCAATGGTACGATATTTACCGTTAACGGGGAGTCAATGGTACGATATTTACCGTTAACGGGGAGTCAACGGTACGTTATTTACCGTTAACGAGGAGTCAATGGTACGATATTTACCGTTAACGGGGAGTCAACGGTACGATGTTTACCGTTAACGGAGTCAACGGTACGATATTTACCGTTAACGGGGAGTCAGCGGTACGATATTTACCGTTAACGGAGTCAACGGTACGATATTTACCGTTAACGGGGAGTCAGCGGTACGATATTTACCGTTAACGGGGAGTCAATGGTACGATATTTACCGTTAACGGGGAGTCAACGGTACGATATTTACCGTTAACGGGGTGTCAATGGTACGATATTTACCGTTAACGGGGGTGTCAACGGTACGATATTTACCGTTAACGGAGTCAACGGTACGATATTTACCGTTAACGGGGAGTCAGCGGTACGATATTTACCGTTAACGGGGAGTCAATGGTACGATATTTACCGTTAACGGGGAGTCAACGGTACGATATTTACCGTTAACGGGGTGTCAATGGTACGATATTTACCGTTAACGGGGGTGTCAACGGTACGATATTTACCGTTAACGGGGAGTCAACGGTACCTCACATGTACCTGTCAGGGGCCTGACAGCCGAGTGGATAGCGCTTAGGATTAGTAGTCCTGAGTTTCCAGGTTCGATCCCTGGTGTAGGCGGAAACAAATAGGTAGAGTTTCTTTCACCCTTAATGCACCTGTTCACCTAGCAGTAAATGGGTACCTGGGAGTTAGTCAGCTGCTACGGGCTGCTTCCTTGTGTGTGTGTGTGTGTGTGTGTGTGTGTGTGTGTGTGTTTAAGAGAAAGGAGGCCTGGTCGAGGACCGGGCCGCGGGGATGCTAAAAAGCCCCGAAATCATCTCAAGATAATCTTATTTACAGTAAACGGAGCGAGAATCAACGCTATCTTATTTCCAAACACCAAAAATATATTCGTTGCAAAGGAGAATTCGCCAATGAGAAAAAAAAATAAAAATACCTTCCATTGGAAGCCGCAGTTTGTACTAATAACGAAGTTTTTACAGGAATCTTAACGTATTAATAAGCGAGTTTTTGAGCGCGCGGAGAAGTTTTCATTAATAAGGATTCTTCCCATGGGAAGTTTTGAGCGCAAAAGGGGGAGAGGGGGGATAGGTGGCCCCAGAGTTGCTATTCTCCAGACCATTTAAGGTAAGTGGCAAATTACTCCAATTATGATGAAAAAAATTTTTTACATGGGAAAACTTAGGTGGTGGGGAGGGAAGTTTTAAGTTTGTTGATAATACTTGTGTTAGTGTAATGTAGGTGTTGGAGAGGGGGGGTTTGGGTAAGGGGTTAAGGGGGGGTGTGGGGGGTTGTGATCTAAGGGATGGTTGCTCGATTGCAACATTCCATGTGTTGATTGCAACGCCGATATGCTACTCCGAGACTACGTCAGTATACAACCCGTCCTCGCAAATTCGTATAGTCAATATTGACTTATTAGTTACGTGCATAGATGACATACTAAACATAATAGTTTCCCTTGAAAAGCTTCATAGAAAACACCGACCTTACCTAACCTACTTAGTATGTTAAAATAAGCATCTAATAGCTTCGTAATTACAATTGTTACTTAACCTATTATAGGTATAGGTTAGGTAATAATTGTAATTACGAAGCAGTAAGATGCTTATCTTAACATACTAAGTAGGTTAGGTAAGGTCGGTGTTTTCAAGCTTTTCAAGGGAAACTATTATGTTAAGTATGTCACCTATGCACATATTTAATAAGTCAATATTGACTATACGAATTTGCGAGGACGGGTTGCAGTATATATAACTGTGCCTTTTAACTTCCTTAAGACGGGGAAATTGGTCAGCTTATGATATATATAGTTAAATGTTGTTGTTAGATTCAGCTGCTGGGGAACAAGACGTTGCAAGCCTTGCACTACGGTGCAACCCGTAGTGCAAGTCCACTACGGTGCAACCCGTAGTGGACTTGCCTGGTACAAGAGACCTGCTCATAAAGTACAATTATATATATTAATTATGCATTAGAATTGCGAAAAAAATTAATTGTGAAGACAGGTTGGTTAACGTGACTACATAAGCTTTTTTGTGTGTGTATCAACCGGATAAAAGGTTTTTAGGGCCCCCATTCCCCCATTCCCGGCGCCCTACTCTTCCATTCCCGGCTCCCCACTCACCCCTTTCCCCCATTCTCCCATTCCCGGCTATCTACCCCCCCCCCATCGATAACGGGGGCAGGGGTCAGATATCCTGTCCACTCACGCGTTACATAATATAGTTCAACTCAAATTCAATAACAACTTCAGTTTTTCATTCGGTTATCAGACCTTGAATCTCCTTTTTTATTATTTAATAATAAAACGAAAATGGGAAAACCTGCACAGTAAAAAAGAAAACAAAAAACGCTCCTATTGTCATGGACATAATTTTTACCACTATCAAAATTAAACTATAAACCCCCCCCCCCCACTCCACTAGGATGATTCCCCGGATGTTACAAAAACAAATATAAAAGCTATTGTGTGCACTGCAATGGTTGCAATGGTGTAAGTAGTAGTAGTAGTGGGTATTGCTGTTATTGCAGAGGTCGCTGGGGCAATGTTGACTGTTGCTTGCAAACCCCCACACACCCTCCAACAAGATCGTCGAGCGCCACTAGAACCCCAACACTATCACCACCCCAACCCGTCCTCGCAAATTCGTATAGTCAATATTGACTTATTAGTTACGTGCATAGATGACATACTAAACATAATAGTTTCCCTTGAAAAGCTTCATAGAAAACACCGACCTTACCTAACCTACTTATGTTAAAATAAGCATCTTATAGCTCCGTAATTACAATTGTTACTTAACCTATTATAGGTATAGGTTAGGTAATAATTGTAATTACGAAGCAATAAGATGCTTATCTTAACATACTAAGTAGGTTAGGTAAGGTTGGTGTTTTCTATGAAGCTTTTCAAGGGAAACTATTATGTTAAGTATGTCACCTATGCACGTAACTAATAAGTCAATATTGACTATACGACTTTGCGAGGACGGGTTGCACCACCACAGTGTTGGAGGGTGTGAGCTACACGCCACAGGGCGCCTGGCAGCTGAGTGGACAGCGCTTCGGATTCGTAGTCCTGTGAGGTTCCGAGTTCGATCCCCGGTGGAGGCGGAGACAAATGGGCAAAAAGTTTCTTTCGCCCTAATGCCCCCCCCCCTGTTACTTAGCAGTAAATAGGTACCTGGGAGTTAGACAGCTGCTACGGGCTGCTTCCTGGGGGTGTGTAACAAAAAGGAGGCCTGGTCGAGGACCGGGCCGCGGGGACGCTAAGCCCCGAAATCATCTCAATAGCCGCAACAAACAGCATCACCAACACTGGCAGCAGCCAGCTAACAGCCCCATTAGACCCAACCATTTTGAAGGAGAGGCCCAGAGAATGACCCGTTGAGAGCCGGTAATATTGCAACCATGTCGCCTAGCCCAATTGTTTTGACAACAGTGGTGATGAATGAGGGCCGGGAAGTGATGAATGAGTGGGTGATGATGTATCGTCCTCCTCCTCTCCCCCATTCTCCCCCTCTCACCCCTAAATCCTATCTTCTTCCACCTTTCCATTCTGCCTTTTCCCTATCTTAACTACCTTTTTTCCCTTTCATATTGCAATCGTTGCTCATTGTGACTAGCTCTTTTTCCCAACGTCATTTACCCGAGCTTTATATTCTACTAACCTAACCTAACCTAACCTACTAGTGCTCTATAACCATGGGTCTCTCAGCCATCCCAGCTCTGCAGCTCTATGTGCTCTGTAAACTTGATGTTTTCCCAAGCATGAGACTCGGGAGCAGGTTTGGAGTACCCAGAGAGACCCATAGAAGCCATGCTAGCTGATTGATTAGTTAATGCCATACCAATCTTTGATTACACGTTGATTAATTAATCCTCTTTCATTAATCTGCTTTGATTAGTTAATCGATTTTGATAAGTTTTCACTTTGATTAGCTTACACTTTGATTAGTTAATCAAGTTTGATTACGACTTCATTAGTTAATCTACTTTGATTAGTTTACACTAATCTACTTTGATTAGTTTACACTAATCTACTTTGGTTAGTTTACACTAATCTACTTTGATTAGTTTACACTAATCTACTTTGATTAGTTTACACTAATCTACTTTGATTAGTTTACACTAATCTACTTTGATTAGTTTACAGTTGCCTTAGTTAATCTACGTTTATTAGTTTACAATTTTATTAGTCTACTTTCATGAGTTAATCTCTTTTATTAATTTTATTAGTTTACACTTTATTAGTTAATCTACTTTCATTAGTTTATCTACTTCGATTAGCTAATCTACTTTTATTTGATTACTCATTGTTAATTAATAATTGTTAATTAATATTTGCCGGAGTGTTGGCCAGGAGGACTTATTTGTATTCCACGACTCTTGCCTCCGTCTTGAGAGTGGTAAACTCTTGCCTTCTCCGTCTTGAGAGTGGTAAACTCTTGCCTTCTCCGTCTTGAGAGTGGTAAACTCTTGCCTTCTCCGTCTTGAGAGTGTTAAACTCTTACCTTCTCCGTCTTGAGAGCGGTAAACTCTTACCTTCTCCGTCTTGAGAGTGGTAAACTCTTGCCTTCTCCGTCTTGAGAGCGGTAAACTCTTACCTTCTCCGTCTTGAGAGTGGTAAACTCTTAACTTCTCCGTCTTGAGAGTGGTAAACTCTTGCCTTCTCCGTCTTGAGAGTGGTAAACTCTTACCTTCTCCGTCTTGAGAGTGGTAAACTCTTACCTTCTCCGTCTTGAGAGTGGTAAACTCTTACCTTCTCCGTCTTGAGAGTGGTAAACTTACCGCCTCCGTCTTGAGAGTGGTAAACTTACCGCTTCCGTCTTGAGAGTGGTAAACGCTTACCTTCTCCGTCTTGAGAGTGGTAAACGCTTACCTTCTCCGTCTTGAGAGTGGTAAACGCTTACCTTCTCCGTCTTGAGAGTGGTAAACTCTTACCTTCTCCGTCTTGAGAGTGGTAAACTCTTTCCTTCTCCGTCTTGAGAGTGGTAAACTCTTACCTTCTCCGTCTTGAGAGTGGTAAACTCTTACCTTCTCCGTCTTGAGAGTGGTAAACTCTTAACTTCTCCGTCTTGAGAGTGGTAAACTCTTGCCTTCTCCGTCTTGAGAGTGGTAAACTCTTACCTTCTCCGTCTTGAGAGTGGCAAACTCTTACCTTCTCCGTCTTGAGAGTGGTAAACTCTTACCTTCTCCGTCTTGAGAGTGGTAAACTCTTACCTTCTCCGTCTTGAGAGTGGTAAACTCTTACCTTCTCCGTCTTGAGTGGTAAACTTACCGCCTCCGTCTTGAGAGTGGTAAACTCTTACCTTCTCCGTCTTGAGAGTGGTAAACTCTTGCCTTCTCCGTCTTGAGAGTGGTAAACTCTTACCTTCTCCGTCTTGAGAGTGGTAAACTCTTACCTTCTCCGTCTTGAGAGTGGTAAACTCTTACCTTCTCCGTCTTGAGAGTGGTAAACTCTTACCTTCTCCGTCTTGAGAGTGATAAACTCTTGAATAACATGATTGACAGAAACTTGACCCCTACGAACACAGAGAAAGAGTTAAGTTAAAGAGTTACTATAAGAGTTCAGAAAACCATCGACTTTCTTATGAAATTCTGTACCGACTGTATTTGCCACAGAATTATGTATTTGGGTATTTAAGAAGGGCTTAATTGCCTATTAGTAGCAAGGCTTAATTCAATCTCACATTATTTCGACACGCAACCAATCACCAACGAGATTACAACCCGTCCTCGCAAATTCGTATAGTCAATATTGACTTATTAAATAAGTGCATAGGTGACATACTTAACATAATAGTTTCCCTTGAAAATCTTCATAGAAAACACCGACCTTACCTAACCTACTTAGTATGTTAAAATAAGCATCTTATAGCTTCGTAATTACAATTGTTACTTAACCTATTATAGGTATAGGTTAGGTAATAATTGTAATTACGAAGCAATAAGATACTTATCTTAACATACTAAGTAGGTTAGGTAAGGTCGGTGTTTTCTATGAAGATTTTCAAGGGAAACTATTATGTTAAGTGTCACCTATGCACTTATTTAATAAGTCAATATTGACTATACGAATTTGCGAGGACGGGTTGGAGATGAGGACCACCAAAAGTGAAATAATCGTAGTGACAATAGATGATTGGCCAGAGCGTAAGTAATTCACATCAACAAATACTTTCCAGTTATCAATAACCAGTTCGTACCTAAGTCCGTCATTTTGTAGGCACAGCCAAGACTTACTAGACGAACAGCCCGTCCGCCTAAAGTTTCTCAAAGTGAAGAAATTGTCGCACTAATGTACCCTTATCTGCCAGAGGACCCAAAACAGAAAACGGGGGCAGGCAGTATCCCTGCAAACACAACCCGTCACTGGCTCTATTTTCCGCTTGTTACAACCAGTAAATAAAGTTGTGGCATCTTCGTATAACGTTTTTATGACTTATAAGAACGTCGTTACAACTTGCTATATTGCTTGTTACAACTTGTTAGGGGGCTAAAACTTGTTCGAATGTTGTAGCAACGTCGTAATTTCGTCGTGTGATTGGCGGGATGTCAATGTCGCGAGCCGCTGCTATTTTTTTTTTTTTAGTACGACAGTTTTTTGGTCTTAGGTAAGAGTATAACGACGTGTTGTTAGGGCGAGGTTGTAACCACCCCCCCCCCACAGACCCCGACCCCCCCCCCTGAAAATAATGTGCGGGGGGGGGGGTGAATAACTAACATGGCGGCTACAGGTGCTCTATTTACTCATGAATATTTAGTCTGGATAAAATTGCGGCGTGCTAAATTGTATTATAAGGTACACAACATGCAACGGTCTTGTTGTTTGTTTGTTTACACACACACACACACACACACACACACACACACACACACACACACACACACACACACACACACACACACACGTGGAGGTGACTCCATACACAGTTTCAAGTGTAGATATGATAGAGCCCAATAGGCTCAGGAACCTGTACACCTGTCGATTGACGGTTGAGAGGCGGGACAAAGAGCCAGAGCTCAACCCCCGCAAGCACAGTTAGGTGAGCACACACCACACACACACACACACACACACACACACACACACACACATTTCATAAGTAGATATACTAAATAACGTAGACAATAACTTGAAATTACAATACTTCCAGACACACACCACACCTGGAGCAGACCACACACGAGCCAGGGTGTTCCGAAGTTAGGTCAGGTGAGGAACTTTGAAAACATTGACATTATTCATGAAGGCCACCTAATCACTTCGGTGTGAAGGGGTCGGGGGCGGCTTCGAGTTATCTTGAGGTTATCTTGAGATGATTTCGGGGCTTTTTAGTGTCCCCGCGGCCCGGTCCTCGACCAGGCCTCCACCCCCAGGAAGCAGCCCGTGACAGCTGACTAACACCCAGGTACCTATTTACTGCTAGGTAACAGGGGCATAGGGTGAAAGAAACTCTGCCCATGTTTCTCGCCGGCGCCTGGGATCGAACCCAAGACCACAGGATCACAAGTCCAGCGTGCTGTCCGCTCGGCCGACCGGCTCCCCACTTCAAACTCATTTAACTCGAGTTACCATTTCCAGCCCGAATGAGTCAAAACTAGGAGATGAGTCTCCTTCAAAGGTTCTTAACTATACCAAGAAGTAGCATTGACTATCCTCGTCTTATTGGGTGGTATAAGTAGGAGCTGCCTCGTATAGGCCATCTTCGGCAGTTATCTGTATTCTTGTGTTCTTTAATCCGAGGAAAAACTCACAATTATATGACTCAAACACCAACCAAAGACCTCAAAATGTTGTAGTGGCGAATATAGAGCCTTAAATGAGTGAGGAGTTACTAAGGCAGCCTTAAACGCTACTACAAGCTCTATAAGCTCTACTTATAGAGGCACAGAGTGTAGAGGGGTTCAGGGGAGCCTCTTGGGAGCTCCTCTTCTTTCTCGGCGGAAATGGGTAGTTGGTCTTCATTGTGGCTAGTCAATTGAACAAGCAAATCAACGAGGAACAATGTCGTTGATATGCATGGGGAAATCAGCCGGTGAGGGAAATCTTAATGGACTCTATCGCTCCAGCAAGAGGTTGGCTTTATCTCTAAAACTTTCTTATGGACGACAGTAGGTGGTTACTTAGTTGTGACACAGATGAGAAACTTGGGCATATAGGGGCATAGTGGCTACCACACCTCAGGGCCATAGTGACTACCACACCTCAGGGCCATAGTGACCACCACACACATCAGGGCCATAGTGACTACCACACCTCAGGGCCATAGTGACTATCACACATCAGGGCATAGTGACTACCACACCTCAGGGCCATAGTGACCACCACACATCAGGGCCATAGTGACTACCACACCTCAGGGCCATAGTGACTACCACACATCAGAGGCATAGTGTTACGCCGTGAATATAATTATAGACACTCTTACACTGCACAACTGCCATCAGTACACATGTATATTGATGTATAAGGCGGTATACTAGCTTCAGATGCAAGCAGCAATAGCCAGCTTCATCAAACAGCCATCTATCTTGAGGTTATCTTGAGATGATTTCGGGACTTTAGTGTCCCCGCGGCCCGGTCCTCGACCAGGCCTCCACCCCCAGAAGCAGCCCGTGACAGCTGACCTACTCCCAGGTACCTATACGCGTGCTGGCTGGAAGTGGTGGTTTGGTGATCGACGAAGGTGGAGGGGGAAGGTGGAGAGCGAGTGTCTGATACGTTTACGCTGGCAGAAATGATCCACTAAATGTGTACTACTCTTGATTGTAGTATCTAGATGTTGTAGATGTACTGAAGTAGCATGATGATAGGAGAAGAGCAGGCCAAATCTCTCTTGAAGGAGATTATCGTAACAATATGTACACAGACCACAAGTGTGAGACGGAGTGGCTGGCTAGCTTCACACATGCAGAATTAGCTGCACTACAACTGCCACTAACGCACTGAAGAACAGGGAGGAGTAATTTTCTGTGATTCAAAGGCAGCTCTTCAGGCTCTTAAAACCCAACATGCAAAATAGACACTAGGAATCTTGTAACATTCATTATAAACAACATTGTTAGTGCAAAGAGCAAGAGTTTTAGAGTCTCATTTGTATGGATACCATCTCACATAGGTGTTGTCCAGCATGATGACACAGACAAGGCAGCTAAAACTGCATGTGATAAGCCTGAAGTTGAGTTGGATATGGGCAGTCCAATCTCTGCTGTAAAAGCCGCAATATTCAGGAATTAGGGAAGACACAAGAGCAGTCACTGACACACACAAAGGCCAGAAAGCACGAGTATAAAGAGCTACAACATGTTTATTTCTTTTATAATTCCGAGAAGTATATGTAGGGCAGCATAAAACATCCACTAGACAGTGACATTATAATTACCAGAATTAAGCGGGATATGGATACCTATGGCAGGTGCTGCAGGTAATGAATCTCTCAATGGGTGAACATTGCAATTGTAAAACTATGTGAACAAGAGCTGGGACACACTCTCCAACACTATATCTGTGATTGCCGCGTTATAAGTGACTTCAGGCTTAATGTATGAGGTACTTGAGCTCAGTAACTACCTCATACACTCAAGAATATTGGAAGATATTCTTGTGCTGTAGCCTGAGTGTGCTAGTGGAGGCTTATATTTTATCTTCTCTCCTGATTTTTAGTCAGAGTTGATTTGTTTTGTATAAGGCAGGTATTATCTCCCCTAATCCCATGTATGACTAACCATCCTGTGAGATTGGAGTAATAGTCGAACCTATAGCTAGTTCTTGATCTTCACTGTAATATCTCATATAGAATAGGGTAGCAGCACATTGCTGTGTATACCTATTTAGCTAATAAACAGTGTTAGTGACTTTACAAGAAAGTACAAATACCAGTCTATGTAATCACCAACCCATTGTACCACTTTCTTGTGACTAAAAATGCTTATTATTTTTTGATAATCATTAAACTGTATTGAAAATATGTTATAATAATTTTATTATTAACAAGCTGAGGTATACACAGCAATATGATGCTACCCTATTATATAAGAAAGATTACAAAGTGTAGATGAAAAAAAAATCAGCCCTTAGTTCATCTAATATTCCCATCTCACAGGATAGTTAGTCATGCATGGAATGGGGAGAGAACAGGAATGCCAGGAGGCTAATAATAATAATAATCGGGTGATCTATAGCCTGCTCCAGCAGACTCTGGGTACAGCAGAGACCAGTTGATGACAGTTGAGAGGCGGGACCACAGCTCAGCCCTCGCAAGCACAACTAGTTGAGTACTGTTCATAGATGGCGCCGGCCGCCAGCTGTTGAAATCAGCATCATGACGTTCTGAGTTAAATATATGCCTGCTAGATTCTAACTTACCATCAAGAAGTTATATGCTGGGCTACAAAATTAACCCTGCCAATTGCTGTGCTGAATGTATATTATTTTTGCTACAGGAGCCTGTTAATTAGTGGTCAGAATTAAAGCAGCTGGGACGTACTCTGGCACCACTGTGGCGGCGGTGGTACCACTGCCACACTTGTCATGGACGCCAGGCAGGCAGGTAAGGCGCTCTGATGGTCGGCTTTCTTTATGGAATTTTTAAGGTATTTGCTCATGAATTGTATTTAAAGGTGTTTCATGGACATGCAAGTTCTCTGAGATTAATATTTCCTAATGTTTCTGACAATATATCTTAATCTCGGGATATTTTGATAAGATATTAATCTAGGAGGGAGCTTTGCTCGGGTCTGCCAGGCGTGACTTCTTAATAGAAAACGTTTATTGAATATTATTTTTTAAGGAGTAACTCTCACAGCGCTCTAAGCGATTACAACTGATCGATCAATTGCAAATTTTGTTGGAACAGGCCTGTTAGTAGACTATCTCACAGCCTGTGTTTTTTGTTTAATTCTATGAATGACTAATCTTCCTGCGAGTTATTAGATGAATTCATAGCTAGTTCTAATAAATACTTGTATAGTATACACTTGTTCTATCTAGAAATCCAACATTCTGCTTGTGACTCATATTAGTATGTCTGTACTTTTCCCTAAATAAACATCATCATCATTATCACTATCTTGACCTACACTGTGTAAGTTGGCACTGTAAAATACCAAAACTCTGTTAACCTTTAAAGTACAACTGAAAATATCATCAAGGCAAATGTGGGGGACCTCCGTCAAGCCGTCGGCTTCCTGGCCCTCTTCGAGGCCACTTGTGTCAGTGGCTCTCAGGTAAACTCACTTGAGGTAAAATTTCTCACAGATTAGGGCAGTAGTACGCCGCTGGGTGTACACCTGAATGGTTAAAGTATTTATAAAATAAATAAATAAACAATGTTTATTCAGGTAAGGTACATACATACAAGAGGTTTTACAAAAATGATAGATTTATAGATAGAGCTAGTACATGCAATGCCTAAAGCCACTATTACGCAAAGCGTTTCGGGCAGGAAAAACATTAAGACTAAAACTTAATACTAATTGAGATTAAAGTATAAAATGTCGAGCACAATTAAAAATAAAAATAAAAATAAAAAAGGAGGGGGAGGGAACATGGCAGAAAAAGCAGCACAAATACAATTACGTCGACAAATAGCGTTGTTTGAAAAAAAAAACAGACATGGGTTGACAATATAGGGGTAAGGTAGGTTACAGGGAATTTATTTGACTTGTGACGGAGGAAGTATAGCACGATTGACCTAACATCAGGTAATGTTGATGTATTCCTCGCGTGGTGTTTACAGCGCTGGTGCTGCCCTCTACCTTGAGGTTACCTTGAGGTTACCTTGAGGTTACCTTGAGGTGATTCTGGGGCTTAGCGACCCCGCGGCCCGGTCGTCGATCAGGCCTCCTGGTTGCTGGACTGGTCAACCAGGATGTTGGGACGCGCGGCTGCTATGCAGCCTGACGTACGAGTCACAGCCTGGTTGCATCAGGTAGCATGATCAACAGGTAGGCAACTCTATCTCTCTAGCAGGCATGTATGCCACCCCGCCCCTTAAGGTTCCCCAACGTCAAGAAACTCGCGTACTAAAGTGCCCTTATACCTACCAAGAGGACCCAAAACAAAAAACGGGACAGTATGTTAATTTCACGAAACCACTACCATTTTCTAGTACGACGATTTTAGCCTTAGGGGTAGTATACGTCAAAATACGACGTTCTATAGGACAGATTGCATAGTGCACTTAGCAATTTACAAATATAGACTACACACGAAGGTGTGTGTGTGTGTAGGGAGTCTTATATTTAGCAGGAGGTAAATAAAATGCAGTTGGTGGCTGGAGTCTGTTACTGTTCTGATTAGTGATTTGTGTTGAGTTATATGAGTGTGATGTTACTATGTGCGGTAGAGTCCCAGGTACAGATACCGTGTGTGAGATACGGAGAGGTGAGGAATACCGTAGGTGAGGTACGGAGAGATGAGGGAATACCGTAAGTGAGGTACGGAGAGATGAGGGAATACGTAAGTGAGGTACGGAGAGATGAGGGAATAAGTAGCCTTGTCAGGTAAGAGTGAGATCCAATGGTGCCCCTCTGCTTAAAATTGTGATTCTGATGCGTTCTCAGTTCTGTTGCGGGTCTTAGAGGCTACACTTGCTTTCTTTTTTTTTTTTTT
>WNGS01074215.1:0-11996 GCA_020271785.1 Procambarus virginalis | reverse complement strand
AGCTTCCGAGCATACCAAGGTCTTCCCTAATATACAGACCCACTCCTCCATGTGACCTGCACCTGTTTCCTATCACACATGTATAGGTTTATAATACCTGGAATCTCAAGATCTTCACTGTCTCAACAATTCCCCCTGATATGGGGTATTTCTGTGACAAGCTCCAATCTACTGCTATTTATGCTCCGCCCTGCAAGGTCGGGGCATTTATGACTGTGACTTTGTGTTTGGTTCTTGTTTTTCAGTCCTGTGTATTGTTGGCAAAGATGATATCGATGGCTTACTCTATTAGTTGATAGTATGTTCGACTGGGAGACTTTTTCGGTAAGCCATATAGCTCCTAAACGTTACAAATGAGGTGGTAGAGGTACTGGGGGATTAAAAATAGAGAAAATAAATTTAGTGATTATTCTAATATACAAACCGCCAGATGCAACGGCTGAGGAGTTCACAGAACAGATAAACAAAATAGAGAATAGCCTTGATAATTTGGAGAACCCGATACCTGATATTATCTTCCTAGGTGACTTCAACTTGCCTAGTCTCAGGTGGAGAATAGCAAACAATAATATTATACCAGGAAATCTATCGGGACCTAACCAACCACAGATTAGAGAACTACTTAGATTCTGTGACAAATTTTCACTCAGCAGATATCGGAGCCAACGAGAAATGAAAATATTTTAGATTTGGTCTTTACGAACAATGAAGACATTATCAGAGACATTACGATATCAGATACCACATATTCAGATCACAAGCTCATTGAAGTGCAAACGACCATCAATACTCAGAATAGACCTAAAACGTTGATAAAGCGAGAGGGGCTATTCAGTAAATTCAATTTTAATAATAAAAGGATAGACTGGGAGATAATAAACAGGGAACTTACAAACATTCCATGGGAAACTGTTTTAAGTAATACAAGTCCTACAGAAGGAATAGAAAAACTGACTTCGGAAGCGTATCAAGTCTGTCTGAAACATGTTCCTTGAGGAAAGCCAGAAAGAGATCTAACGTAGAAAGAGAACGCAGACGACAGTATAAACGCAGGAAAAAAATAACAGAACTGCTTATGCAGACACGAATTTCCCGTCAAAGAAGGAATAATTTAAATAGGGAGATTGAAGAAATCGAGCGGAAATTGAAACACTCATATGAAACTGAAGAAAGGCAGTTAGAACAGAAAGCAATTCAGGAAATAAAGAAAAATCCAAAATATTTCTTCTCATATGCGAAATCAAAAGCAAAACCACTGCCAGTATTGGACCTATTCGTACAAGTGAAGGTTCATACACGGAGGATGACAAAGAAATTAGTGAAATCCTAAAAAAGCAGTATGAGGACATGTTTAGCACTCCAATAAACAACATGAAAGTGGAAGATCCAGATAATTTCTTTATGCGGGATATTCAAACCCCTGTAAATATAACTGATATCAACACGAGCGCACTAAATTTTGAAAGAGAAATTGAAAACATGCCCATGCACTCGGCCCCAGGTCCAGACTCATGGAATTCAATATTTATAAAGAAATGCAAAGTGCCGGTAGCACAGGCACTCAGTATAGTGTGGAGGAAGAGCTTGGACACGGGGGAGATACCAGATGCACTTAAAGTAGCAGACATAGCCCCTCTACACAAGGGAGGGAGCAAAGCATTGGCAAAGAATTATAGACCAGTTGCACTAACATCGCACATCATAAAAGTATTTGAGAGAGTGATTAGGAGTCAGGTCACCAATTTCATGGAGACCAATGACCTTCACAACCCAGGCCAACATGGATTTCGAGCGGGAAGATCGTGCCTCTCACAGCTACTTGAGCACTACGACAAAGTCACTGAGGCATTAGAAGAAAAACAGAATGCTGATGTGATATACACGGACTTCGCAAAGGCTTTCGATAAATGTGACCATGGCGTGATAGCACACAAAATGAAGTCAATGGGAATAACCGGTAAAGTAGGACGCTGGATACTCAGTTTTCTGTCAAACAGGACTCAGCGAGTAACGGTCAACCATATAAAATCTAGTCCAAGTGCAGTTAAAAGCTCTGTACCTCAGGGTACAGTCCTTGCACCGCTGCTTTTCCTTATTCTCATATCAGATATAGACAAAAATACAAGTCACAGCTTCGTATCATCCTTTGCAGATGACACAAAAATCAGTATGAAAATTACCTCGGCTGAAGACATTGAAAAACTTCAAGCTGATATTAATAAAGTTTTCGACTGGGCATCAGAAAATAACATGATGTTTAACAGTGATAAATTCCAGGTACTCAGGTACGGTAAAAATGAGGACCTTAAACATAATACAGAGTACAAAACACAATCAAATGTACCCATAGTAGGAAAACAGCATGTAAAGGATTTGGGAATAATAATGTCTGACGACCTAACGTTTAGGAGCATAACCAAGCAAATATTGCGACAGCCAGAAAAATGATAGGATGGATTACGAGAACTTTCAAATCCAGGGATCCCATCACAATGGTTGTACTCTTCAAGTCACTTGTGTTGTCCCGTCTTGAGTACTGCTCAGTACTCACTTCCCCTTCAGAGCAGGAGAGATTGCTGAAATAGAGGGAATACAGAGAACATACGGCACGCATAGACGAGATAAAGCACCTAAATTATTGGGATCGTCTCAAAGCTCTCCAAATGTACTCACTAGAAAGAAGACGAGAGAGATATCAAATAATATACACCTGGAAGATACTGGAGGGCCAAGTACCAAATCTGACAGTAAAATAACAACGTACTGGAGTGAACGATATGGAAGAAAATGCAGAATAGAACCAGTGAAGAGCAGAGGTGCCATAGGCACAATCAGAGAACACTGTATAAACATCAGAGGTCCGCGGTTGTTCAACGTCCTTCCAGCAAGCATAAAAATATTGCCGGAACAACCGTGGACATCTTCAAGAGGAAACTAGATTCATTCCTCCAAGGAGTGCCGGACCAACCGGGCTGTGGTGGGTATGTGGGCCTGCGGGCCGCTCCAAGCAACAGCCTAGTGGACCAAACTCTCACAAGTCAAGCCTGGCCTTGGGCCGGGCTTGGGAGTAGAAGAACTCCCAGAACCCCATCAACCAGGTAATCAACCTGGTATCAACCAGGACGGTGGAGATACCTGCTCGATACCTGCTGGATGGGGTTCAGAAAGTTCATTTACTCCCAAGCCCGGCCTGAGACTAGGCTTGACATGTGAGAGGTTGGTACACCAGGCTGGTGCTTGGAGCGGCCAACAGGCCCACATACCCAACATAGCCAGGATGGGCCGGAACCTCTATTCGAAAACAGGCTAGTGTTCCTTGGAATTCCATGGATGTACCGGCAATATGGCGGATGCTTGCAAGTAGGACGTGTAACAACCGCAGACCTCTGATGTTTATATAGTGTTCCCCGATTGAGCCTATTGCACCAATGCACTCCACTGGTACTAACCCGCATGTTCTTCCATAGAGGTGGGACCCAAGAGCCAGAGCTCAAACCCCGCAAGCACAACCGGGAGAGCCCTACCAGGTGCGTACATAACCAGCACCACAACCCACACACCTCATAACAAGAAAGAGGTGGGTTCCCTGAAAGACTAGCATGGGTTGGACATGCACATGAGGGGGACTGGAAGGGTTGAAAAGGGACAGTCACTGGTGTGCTAACGGTCTCATTCTTACAGAAATATACCTAAATAAAGACAGGTATATAAACATCTTTGCATCCAGCGCCCAGCCGAAAAACGCCAGATCGCAGAAACTCACCTGTCGGACGGAGGCACGAACGTGACATGACCCAACAGTGCCCAGAAGATCCTGGGAGCACTGCCAGGTGAAGAAGCCAGAGCCAGACACACAGGAGAGCACGGTAGAAGCGAAGGAGGCGACTCACACCCATGACACAACTCACACCCTCGGCGTCCTCCCCACAGCTGGAATCCAGGACACCCCCGGAGCGAAGGAGCACATACCGGAGAAGGGAGAAGAGCGAGAGGCGAAGCACTTGAGAAAAAAGGGTGCAAAACACCAGAACTGAAACACACTCCCAGAACTGAAGGGCAAGAACTATGAGGAGAGGTTAGAGGCATTAAATATGCCAAAACTAGAAGACAGAACAAAAGAGGTGATATGATCACTACATACAAAATAGTAACAGGAATTGATAAAATCGATAGGGAAGATTTCCTGAGACCTGGAACTTTATGAACAAGAGGTCATAGAATTAAACTAGCTAAACATAGATGCCGAAGAAATATAAGAAAATTCACTTTCGCAAACAGAGTGATAGACGGCTGGAACAAGTTAGGGAAGAAGGTGGTAGAGGCCAAGACCGTCAGTAGTTTCAAAGCGTTATATGACAAAGAGTGCTGGGAAGACGGGACACCATGAGCGTAGCTCTCATCCTGTAACTACACTTAGGTAATTACACTTAGGTAATTACACTGCCCAGACCAAAACAAACTCCATGGCGCATGCGCATGACACGCTGGCCGAACCGCACAACCCTCACTGCGGGAAGGCGCCAACCAGGACTACTGCACAAGAAAAGTAGCCAAACAGAATGCAACCCTAGGGAACCGCGAAGTAGAAAAACAACCCATCCCACGGGACAGGAACCAAAAGAGGAAGTAGTAACAACAAAACTGGTCAACTAAGCGAAGACAAGGAGCCCAAAGGGAACCCAACCGTGCCACGAGTAGCCCAACTGGGCTACCAGTAGCCCAATACGACGACCCGGACTAGGAGCCGACAGACATTCCAATAATACGGGAAGTAGCAAAAACCTTCCCGAACCCCAACGGCCATACCACGTTGAGAACACCGCTTCTCGTCCGATCAGCGAAGTTAAGCAACGTTGGGTTTGGTTAGTACTTGGATGGGTGACCGCCTGGGAACACCAAATGCTGTTGGCAATAATGTTAACCTTTCACACTAGAGATGCTATACCGATGATGACACTTTTCAAAACGCTTGTGCTCTCTAGAGTGGAGTACTGCTGCACAATGACAGCCCCTTTCACTGCTGGTGAAATTGCTGACCTGGAGAGCGTGCAGAGATCCTTTACTGCTAGAATCCACTCGGTAAAACATCTA
Organism: Procambarus virginalis; assembly: GCA_020271785.1. Lineage (NCBI taxonomy): Eukaryota > Metazoa > Arthropoda > Malacostraca > Decapoda > Cambaridae > Procambarus > Procambarus virginalis. The sequence goes on along the minus strand of WNGS01074215.1, from coordinate 6,905 downwards.
AACTATTGGGACCGACTAAAGAGCCTAAATCTGTATTCCCTTGAGCGCAGGCGGGAGAGATACATAATAATTTACACGTGGAAAATATTAGAGGGGCTGGTCCCAAACCTGCACACAGAAATAACATCACATGAGACCAGAAGACATGGCAGGATGTGCAGAATACCCCCGTTGAAAAGCAGAGGTGCAACTGGTACTCTGAGAGAGAACTCTATCAACATCAGAGGCCCGAGACTGTTCAACACGCTTCCACTACACATAAGGGACATAACTGGCAAACCCCTCACAGTGTTCAAGAGAGAACTGGATAAGCACCTCCAAAGGATACCTGATCAACCAGGCTGTGACTCATACGTCAGGCTGCGAGCAGCCGCGTCCAACAGCCTGGTTGATCAGTCCAGCAACCAGGAGGCCTGGTCGATGACCGGGCCGCGGGGACGATAAGCCCCGGAAGCACCTCAAGGTATCCTCAAGGTATCAAGGTACCCTTGAGAACACAGAAGCAAACACCAGTCCCGAAGACACACAAAGGCACAGTCGCACCCAAGACCAAAAGTCACAAAGAACCCTAAGAACGGGGAAACATGACGAAGACACCGTCCCAAAAGGGCGGGAGCATCCACCCACAGGACGGAAGCAACCGACTCAAAGGACAAGGAACCGAGCCCGGGGAGGGGCCGACGCCCAACAACACGTACGGCGAGGGGGGGGGGGAGGAAAAATCCCACTCCGCGTAACCACAAGCCCCGCCTAGAGGGGGAGAAAAACCCCCTGCGGGGTCCTACGGGGCCAAGGCCCCCCAAGTCAGCCCCTCCCCAGCCCTGGGAACCCACACGACAGGCCCCGGGCCCGAGCCGTCTTCCGAAAGCCCCAGCCGTACCAGAAAACCGGGGCAGCCACGAAAATACTAAGAAAGGGAGCCCACTGGCAGACTCTTACAACACAGCTGGAGGAACAGGCTCAAATATCCCGTCACTACCCCGGAAGTGGAATTCCCCGAGAATGCACGAGTCTCAAAAACATCGAACTCCGCTCCGAACAAACAGACGGTAAGGAACCAGATGCAGGCAGGAAGGGGAATCGAGGGAAAAGACAAGGGGGCGTGGAAGGAACCAAAGCAACCAACACCCCCAAGTCCCAACACGAACCAAAACGGGGCAGCCCCGGGGCTCCCGGGGAGCAAACAAACGAGAGCGTTACCACCACCTAGGCTCAAATGCAACGCCCCTGCTGCCCGCACCCGCTTAGTCAGCACAACTGGGTAACCGAGCCACAACGAGCAACAAAACTCGTAGGACTCCGGGTCGAAGGTGTCACTGACCCCACAGACAGAAGAGGCAAAACAGAGAGTCACCCTGAGACAAGGGGTGAGAGCAACCCCCAAACTCGTTGGAAGCGAGGGGGGAATCTGGGGTCACATCCATCAGACCCGAGCGCCCCCAGTTTTCCAGGGTCCCGAGCGTTTACTATAAGAGGAATCGCGCTCAGGTAATCCCAGGCAGGGTACTGCTAACCGGCACCCAAAGCTACCAAACAACTTTCTAAGAGCTGAACCCCCGGGACGTGTACACTCACTGGGACCTAGCAGGGGGAACCACCAGAATAATACTCAGAACACAAGGGACACAAGGGGCAAGAACGAAGGCAGACCCCCCACCAGGTAGATAAACAAAAATAAAAAGAAAACCCCGCAAGAGGACAGCGTACCCAAGCGGAACAGAGCCGGCCACCATGATTGGTGAAAACAAGCTGCACAGTACCCTGCACCCCACCAGTGCAAAAACTGCCCCTTACCCTAAGGCGAACAAGGGAGACAGAACACCCGAGCACACAAAGAGCGGCCGAAAACCAAGCAGTAAACGGCCTAGCAGGGGGCAGGACCCAAGGAACTTGTGGAAGGTGGCCCCAAGCCCCAAGGGCAGTATTTACAGGCCACTTAGAGAAGGGAACCCTAGGCACATGCAGCCTGAGTACTGGAGACTCACTCCCAGCTCACGCACCACCTAGAAGACAGACACCACACTCTAGGTACAGTGCTGAAACAACTACTGGAGCCGGAGCACACAACCGGTGCCTATAGCATCAGCTGAGGAACTGATGGGCGGATAGCCAGCGTGAGAGGTCTGGGGCTCCCCCTTCCCCCTCCCAGGGAGGGGGGAACTGCACAGACTGCGGCGCAATGACGTGTGACGTCATACTAGTTTGCTTGTTTTCTGTTGGGGAGTTCTATCCACTAGTTCGGCTTTTGATAGCAATTTTAACCAGAATAGGGGTTTGTTTTGGAATGCTTACTGTGGTGTCTGTGTATAGCTGAGATAGTCTTGGTAGTAAGGTTGATGTAAAGTCATTCCTGGTTACTGACTTTAATACTTAACAGACGATTACATGATAGAGTAGCTCCCAAGCTTGGCAGGCGTCCTGTGTGCTGTTTACCTTCTCTCTTGGCGTCCAGCCGCCGCACATAGAAAACGGATGGTACCATTTTCTGTGAACATGACATCCCTCCTTTTCTTTAAAAATAATGAATACAGGATGTCTACCATGCTTGTAGCACAAAGCAAAGTTATTGACACAAAGTAAGTTATTAACATATCAAGAGATATTGCATACATTTAACATTAATTAAGCACAAAGAATTTAAACAATCTTTACCACAAAGGATTTCAATGTTAAAAATACATATGCAATGTTAAACAAACATGAAAGAAACTGTAATACAAAGTTACAAAATATTGAATGAGAGATCTGCATTATTCAAACAATATTAAATTTAGTTTAGCATAACAAGTAAATACTTTGCATTACATAGGAACACAATTAATCATTAAATCGTGTAGGGCGTTTAACATGACGTTTTGGACGAGAGTCCTTAAATACAAAAACATCCCTCGATGAATTGTTTATCGAGTTATAACTCATTTTTTCTTTTTCTTTTGCACGACTTTGCACTTCATCATTTTCTACACTAGTTGGAATCACTTTGAAATAAGCCATATTACGTGTTATACTATGATCTCTATTACTCGCTGTTACCATAGTTCCTTTTACACTAATCACTTTATATGGTTTTGTATCATACGGCATATCTAGCTTTCCCTCTTTTTTCTTTTTAACGAGAACAGTATCTCCAACCTTTATAAATTGTTCCTTTGCACGTTGATCATGAGCAATTTTCATTTTGCCCTTGGCTAGTGCATCCTTCTGAGCGAGACGTTTATCCGTTACCTTGGCTGGCATGACAGGTAGTGCGATTCTCATAGGACGTCCAAATAAAAGTTCGCCAGGCGACTTGCCCAGTGTTCCATGCGGTGTTGCACGGTAGTTCCTGAGAAAAGCATACATAGCTTGTTTCCAGGATCGTCCTTCGGCATGAGCACAGCGTACAGCTTTCATGAGAGGTTGCATGAATCTCTCAACTTCTCCATTTGCTTGAGGATGTAGTGGCATCACACGGCGGTGTTTGAATCCAATATGCTCAGCAAAGTTGACAAAGTCTTGTCCATTAAATGGCGGTCCATTGTCCGTCTTGACAACTTCAGGAATGCCAAAGTTTGAAAAGATCTTGTCGAGTTTCGGGATGACAGCCTTTGCAGATGTGGAAGTGATGATTTCTACTTCTGGATAACGTGAGTGATCATCAATGACTACCATCAAGTACTCTCCAGTTGGTAGCGGTCCACAGAAGTCCATCGATACTTCCATCCATGGTGCAGCAGGTAGTGGTGAAGGTTGTAGAGGTGTTGGTCTTGAAGTATCCACTGCAGCTTGGCAAGGGACACAGGCATCATGCATGTCCTTAGCTTGACGATCAATGCCAGGAAACCACACCTTTTCTCGTAGCAGCTGTTTGGTCCTTACAAGACCTTGGTGTCCTTGATGTGCAAGCTTCAGAGCACGTTGCTGGAGAACAGCTGGAATGACGATACGAGTACCTCGCAGCACGGTGTCGCGTTGTTGCGTAACACTTAATTCTGTCTGGATGCGTTCAAGTGCTTTGAATGCATCTTGGTCAACTCCTGAGGGTGGGATGCGTGGAAACTTTTTCTTAGTCAATGCATCCACTGTTGCTTGCAGAGTTGGGTCCTCTAGGGTTGCAGTACGGATTTCATCAAGAGTGAGAGCCTTAGGGACTGCATCACAGGTTACAGAGTGTACATATTCCTCGGCAACTTGCTGATGCTTGGTGATGGTGAAACTGTTGGCAGGATGTCGACTGATGTAATCAGCGGGATTGCCTGCACCTGGCTTGTATTTCACCGTAAAGTTGTATGGTTGCAGACGAAGAGCCCATCTCTCAATGCGAGCTGGTGGTTTGGACTTTGGATTATTGAAGATGGTCTCCAACGGTTTGTGGTCAGTGACTATCGTGGTAAAGGGTGCACCAAGCAGATACACATTGAAGTGTTCACAGCCCCATACAAGAGCAAGAGCTTCCTTCTCTGTCTGACTGTATCGTTGCTCAACATCTGTGAGAGAACGGCTGGCGTAGGCAATTACTACTCTTGAATCTGGTTGACCAGGTTTGTGTTGGGCTAACACAGCACCTAAACCAACAGGACTAGCATCCACCGTTAACTCAGTGTCCATTGATGGATCAAAGTATGCAGCAGTCGCATTTTCTACTAGTGCATCTTTCACAGCATCAAATGCATTTTGCTCGACATCGCTCCAGTACCATGATGCATTTTTCTTCAGGAGCTCACGTAGAGGCTTCGTAATGGTAGCAAAATCTGGAATGAAGCGAGAACAGTAGTTTGCCATTCCCAGAAAACTATGTACTTCAGTGGATGTTGAAGGAGGTGCAGCATTCTTGATATCTGCAACTTTCTTAGGATCTGGAGACAGACCTTTGTCACTAAGTACATGTCCAAAGAATTCAATTTTATGTTGATTGAACTCACACTTTGCTCGGCTTAGCGTCAAATTCTTTTCTCGTAAGCGTTGCAATGTTGCACGAAGAGCTTTGTCGTGTTCAGCTTGGGTACGGCCATAAACAATGATGTCATCAGACATGTTGTCAGCATTAGGTATATCTTGCAATACCTGGCTGATGATGTGCTGGAATACTTCAGCAGCACTGTTAATACCAAAACTCAGGCGCTTGTACCTATACAGACCTCGATGTGTCGTAAACGTTGTGATGAATCGACTCTCATCATCAAGTTCAAGCTGATGATAGCCCTTGTTTAAATCTAACTTGCTGAATACAGTTGCACCATTCAAGCGGTAAATCATATCATCTACAGTGGGTGTAGGATGGCGTTCACGCATTATTGCCTTGTTGGGAACACGCATGTCTACACAAATGCGTATCTCATCTGGATTCTTCGGCTTTGGTGGAGTGACAATTGGGCTTACCCATGGTGTTGGGCCTGTTACCGGTTCAATGATATCTAGTTCTATCAGCCTATCCAGTTCGGCATCGACTTTCTTGCGAGTATGGAATGGTTGTCGGCGATGTGGTTGGGCAACTGGAATTACATCTGGGTTGATATGCAGATGTACCTTGCTATCAGTATAAAACCTATGGATTTAAACCGATCAGAAAATTCAGCAACAATAGCATCAACATTGTTTGCAGATTCCACTGCTACAGCATTAGAAAGCTGAAGTAGCCCCAATTTGGTTGAAGTCTTGTAACTGAGTAAAGACTCCTTTGCATTCCTAACAACATGGAATGTAGTAATGAGCATTGCATTCTTTGACTTAATCTCTGCAGTGAAAGTTCCAATCACTGGTAAGGCTACCTTTGAAGCATAGGCAGTGGCTTTGCCATTATAGTTTTCAAGCTTTGGGAACTGTTTTTTAAATTTTTCATAGTGGCACTCAGCAATGGTGTCAATGTTTGATCCAGTGTCAATGAGAATTTTGAGACAAATGCCAGCAATGTATACTATAGTCTCTGGGTTTTTGGAAGATCATTCCATTCTGTGATTGCTTGTACTCCACAAATGTAATCACATTCACTGTCATTATTGTTATTATTAACATTCTTGATTTGAGGTGCAATATTGTGTTTGCCACCTCGACTCCTATGACTTGATCCTCGTACATTGCTTTTATTTATTGATTGTGGTTTCTTTAGTGCGGAACGACACATAGCACCAAAATGACCTAGTTTTCTACACTCATAGCACTTCTTACCTTGTGCAGGACAAACATTATCTTGGTGTGGGTAGTCTCCTCCACAATTGTAACATTTATTATTGACAACCTCTGATGTGAGTCGTTGTGACTGCTTGAGTCTTGTTCCATGACTCCAGTTGTGATGTGGTTCTCGGCTCAATTTAATGTTAGGTTTGGCATGATATCTTCTATGATCATGGTGTACTCCCTGAACCTTACATACTTCATGTGTTAGTAACAGTGGCAGAACCGTTGTTGGCACTGCACTCCATGACACGAGCATCACGTGCAGCATCTTCCATTCGACGAGCCATATCCAGTATCTTGTTAAGAGAACTTTCATCATCAACAAGTTCTAGAGCTCTTCGACGAAGACGTGTAGATGTGCATGTTTCAATTATTTGCTGTTTGATTTCTTTGTCAACATCAGCAAACTCACAGTGGGCTGCTAAACCCTGCAGACGTGTATGGTATTGATCAACAGTTTCATTAGAGAGTTGTTTTGCTCTCTGAAATGCATAATTTCCATAGCAGTATTTTGCCTTGGTTTGAAATGCTCAGTTAATTTGGCCTTGGCAGTGTCATAATCTTTGCACCACCAGTATCTTTCAGTGTATCAAAGATGTCACAAACTCTATCACCTGCATAATGAAGCAGAAAGGCACGCTTCTTTCAGCACTTTTGATGTCAGAAACTATCAACAAATTTTCAAACCTTTTAAGCCATTTGACCCACCTCTGTGACAGGTTTGTCTGGTCACAGTCAGGATCAAATGCAGG
>WNGS01074209.1:0-10334 GCA_020271785.1 Procambarus virginalis | reverse complement strand
AATATATATATATATATAATATATATATATATATATATATATATATATATATATATATATATATATATATATGTGACGGTGTTCCCCCCTTCTAATTCTCCCACGCCTGCTGTAAGAGTCATGTCCACTATTCCCGAGCGTTCTCTACATTGCAGGCATCAATTGAACATATGTGGGAGAGAACAGTATTCTCGAAGAGCCGAGAAATTTGCGAAAATGTAGTATTTTGGCCTGTGGGATAGGCCCTTTAGGGAGCCAATATGGCGCTGGCAAGTCTGTTCTCCCGCCAAAACTGTGTGACGTCAGTGGCGCCAGATTGGTCACCGTCAGCGACATGGCACTGGGAGCCAATGAAAACCAACTTTGGGAAAAGTGACGTCACATAGGCAGGGGGGTCCAGCCGTGTTGGCGCCAGGCGATATCAGTCTTTCACGACACGTCCGAGAGGTAGGACGCGCGATCGGTCATCCTGTCAGAGTGACGGATTTACCGAACTCCGGTGGATTTAAGCGTCTCCAGTTGTTGGCACGCACTCTGTGAGGTCTTCCTGCAACCCAGAAGTGGCTCAGATAAGGAATTGACAGAATATTGAGCAACAAGTGCTCAGGGACAGGTGCGTTGCAAGAAGTGGGCCGGGCATCGACGTGTGTCGTCGTTGGCAGTTCACCAGTATAAGAGACAGCTTAGTGGCCGGGCCACCCACCGTGAGTGAACCGGGTTGACAGCCTTGTCAACCAGGTTGAACGTGTGATCGACGATCCTGTCAAGTTTGACAGTAACCCCACCTTCGTGGAACCCTACGAGTCAACAGTTGGATGCAAGCACGTCGAGAAGTCTTCCCAAATACCTAGCGATATATCTAGACGACGAGGGAATTGACAGTGTTGTGAGCTTCAAGTGCTCTGAAGTCGGGTGCTGTGCGTGTGAGCAGCATCGTCTGGGACGGCTGATAACTTCACAGTGACTTCGTAGTGGTGAGAGGCAGTTCCTCTGGGAGTACAGTGACAAGGACTACTAATGGGAAACGTACGACGACCGCCGAGACGTAGGCTGGCTGCCGTAGTTGGGAGGAAAGTTGACGGCCAGGAGACCGACTTCAACCCTGCGACGTACTGTAGAGGAAGGAGCACGGACCTGCTGTGTACAGAAGCGGCGAGACGCGACATCCTAAGGCGTGGGGCTTGTGTTTCTGGATGGTGAACGAGGCGAGAGCCTGGACCAGGAGCTACAACCCAACTGTCATCCTAGGATAGGTGAAGTAGGTGTTTACAGTTACCCTCCCATTTCCCCTTTAGTTAGCTATATATATTCTTGTCAGGATATTTTATATGTCGTGAGCAAGTCTCACTTGAGTTTAAGTCACAGAGAGCACAGTATGTGGTGAGCCTGCCCAGAGCGCTCACAGTATCAGTTTACATATATATCTATGTGTGGGTGTGTGCAAGCACCAAGATTCATCAGAGAATTTACTGTGACTATTATTAATCTCCAGTGAGTATTATTATATATATATATATATATATATATTGTAGTAAACCAGATATTGGTGTGTTGATCTCTATAATCTATTGATATAAATGCCTGTGGATTGATCTCTATAATCTATTGATATAAATGCCTGTGGATTGATCTCTATAATCTATGATATAAATGCCTGTGTGTTGATCTCTATAATCTATTGATATAAATGCCTGTGTATTGATCTCTATGATCTATGATATATATGCCTGAAATTTGATTACTGATTTATATATGACATGCCTGTGTACTGAATAATATCATATACGTGAAGTGATCGCCAGTGATATCTCTTTAAGAGAAAGTATAGATATAAAGAAAAGTTCAGTGATCAAGTGAGTGCATTCACAGTAAATATTATTAAGAATAGAGTAATCTTTTGGTACGGTGAAAAGTCACTGTGAGAGTATTGTGAATAAGATGTTGATCGTGAGGCCAGTGAAATCATAAGTAAACCATGTGAACGTTGAATAGTGTTTTGGAAAAAGTTAAATAAACGGGGATCGTGACAATTAGAAAACAAGTACTAGTCTGTTCCCACGATCGCGAGGGTCCCGGTCAGCTGAGTCTGACAGGTGACACGTGCCGATGTTACCATATCGGTGCGCTCTAGAATATTATGCTATGAATGGAGCAATTGTCATATATTAATCCTGATACATTGATGCATATATATTTCTCGTTGTCTTTTAAGTAAAATACCAAAACTCTTTGGTGTTTGATATCATCCCCTCCATTTATCTTGTGACCGTGTAATGAGTAAAGTGAGTGACCTGCCTGATACCATATTATTGGAATTTGCTCTTGCCACAATTACACCTGACCACTGCAGTGTTACTGGACACAAGAAAACCAGTTGGCGACCTTGAAGGCTGTGTAAGAGTTCGGTGTCGGGGCGGGCCACAGATTGAGGGAACGATCTGTGCCCTCACTCATCTTATAATCTAAAGGCCGGTTGTGAGATCGACTGGGGTACTCTCCGAGGCCAGCAGTGGAGCCTAGAGGATTGAGGGAAGACCCGCCGAACGACGGTGAGTAAGGGTTATTGTTGGAGCAACCACCTGGAAAGGAGATCCAGTCTATTGTTGCTTTAACCCTTTCTAACGAGAACACCGTGAAACCCCGACAATATATATATATATATATATATATATATATATATATATATATATATATATATATATATATATATATATATATTATATATATATATATATATATTCCAATCACTATTAATTGATCCATGTAAGTAGTAAATTGGTGTACTGGATTGCGTGTGTGTGTTTATGTGTACTCACCTAGTTGTACTCACTCAGTACTGAGTACTCAGCCGCCAAGGGGCCTGACGGCTGAGCGGACAGCGCTCGGGATTTGTTGTTCTAAGGATTCGGGTTCGATCGCCGGCGGAGGCGGAAGGAAATGGGTAGAGGTTCTTTCACCCTGATGCATCTGTTCACCTAGCAGTAAATAGGTACCTAGGAGTTAGACAGCTGCTATGGGCTGCTTCCTGGGTGTGTGTAACAAAAAGGAGGCCTGCATGGTCGAGGACCGGGCCATGGGGACGCTAAGCCCCGAAATCATCTCAAGATAACCTCAAGAAGATAACCTAGTTGTGTTCACATAATTGTGCTCACCTAGTTGTACTCACTTAGTTGTACTCACATAGTTGAGCTCACCTAGTTGTAGTCAACCACACTAGTGCTCACCAATACAAGGTGAGTATCTAGTTGTACTCATCTAGTTGTGCTTGCAGGGTGCAGCATCTGCGGGGCACATTTTGACCGTCAGTAGTTTAACGCCGCGGCTTTTCATTCGTTTTTCTTACAATTTTTATATGTAAAAGTTTGTATCGAATTGTCACTAACAATCTTGTCATTTAGTCCATTGTAGTCATTGATGACTCTTAGACTGATAATGTTTCCTTTGACATCTTTGTTACTCATCTGTGTATCCAGGTTTTAGCTATGTTCTCTCCTACAGTTCCATATTTGTTCACGGTTTAAGTATCTAAATAATTCACCGGAGGTTTAATTGGGCAACTAACAGCCTTGTAGCAGGCTTAGGCTGTCTATAGGTTCAGAATCACCAGCTGCAATAGTAGCTCTCGTTGCCTGGCAACAGAGGTTGATGGCCTAGGCCGAACTACTAACACCAAATACCAACATTGTCTAACCAGACACAAACACTCAGCATACTTTAAATTAGACAGAGTTCTGATGCCATGAGAACATAGCAACGAAAATTGAATTCATGGACCAGGGCGTCCAGAAGCGATCGGCAGGCCAACTGCTTGAAGTGATCTATGAAACCACCAACATCAACGTTAAAAATGTATATGAGACTCCCAATGGGGCCATCTTGGTGGTCCCCGACGACAACCTCCCACAACTATTCTCGCCAGACACTAGGGCCAAACTCCTAGACAAACAGATCACTGTCCCCCCCCCCCCCCTCGGCCGAATTCCAGACCAAACGCACCATCTTTGTGCACAGGGTCAGCACATATCCTGGAACACCCAGACCAAGATATAGCCACGGAAGTAACCTAACAAAAAACCCGATTCTCACGATTATCAATGCCCACAAGTTCATAACCCAGCCCAATAACTATACAGTCCTGAAACTAACTCTGGCCTCGGCAGAGCAAGCATCAAATGCCTGCACCTCAGGGTTTTCGGCTTATGGCATTAAGACTGACCCTGACCAAATCTCCATGCAGAGGTTTCATAACCTCCAGCAATGCTTCAAGTGCTTCAACTATGACCACAACTCTAATGGTTACCCTAATGGAACCCCCAAATGCAACACATGCGCCTGGGAATAAACTATAAAGAATGTAACACCAAGTGTGCATTATGCAATGGAGCCCACGTAGCCATCTTCCACCAATGTCCACGGAGGTGGGAGGCCATTAAAACAAGCGCAAGAGTCCGCGGAAACTGAAAGCAGCAGCCACATGACCGGCCTCACCTCCACCAATAAACGCATGGGGTGTCCCCAACAAACCCAATTCCCAGGATTGTCGAATCAACCAGGCACCCACGGGGGCCACAACGCACCCTACAACCCCCGAACCCCATGACCATACAGGCTCAGGCCCTGCCCCAGTCACAACAGGCCTCAGTGCCCTACCCCCTCCCTCCAAATCCCCTCCCAGACAACCCGGAGCCTAAGACCAACTTAGGGGCAGAACTCCTAGAATTTGCTGAATCAAAGTTTCCAAACAACTCTGTTCTGCGCCTGGAGTTATGGAACTCGCTCAGGAAGGACAATAACCTACCTTGTATCATCGAGTCTGAGGCCTCGCTCGACCTACTGTCTACAGAATACACAATCACCACCTACCAGGCCCAAACACAACCAAAAAAAAAACTCTCAAATAATACCCGTCCCCAGACCAATGCCGCCGGCCAAAAGGTCCCAAACCTCCACCGCTCCCCCACTAAGGTTACTGAACCCAGTACTTCGGAATCAGAATCAACCCGTGCCCAACCACGCCTCTTCGCTCACGAGCGCATTGGTCGATAGACCCACACCGGGAACAGGGCTTCCCTACGTCTGGAATCTAAGAGACGCAGGACCCAGTCAGAGAGTGATACACGCGCCGATGAAGTGGACGTCGAACTTAACAGCAGCAGTGACGATGCCCCCACCCGCCAGCGAACAGAAAATGCCAAGCCAACCTCCTCTGGGGCCGGAAACGTGATCCCAAGACCAAAAGGACCCTGGACCCCTCACCCCCACCAGCGTACAAAAGAAAGATAATGGCTCGGTCCGAGCTAAACAAACAACTACGTAAGGCACGCAATAATGGAGATCACAATCCTACAAGTGAATATCAGACACTACTTTAACAACAGATACCTTCTCTTCCTTGAGGTAGCCAGACTCAGCCGAGACGTTATTCTACTGAACGAAACAGCGGCCAGACAGGACCAACACATCTCCATTTCAGGGTACTCCACGAGGGAAACCAACAGGGGTTGCCAGTGGGGTGGCAATCCTAGTAAAAAGAGGGTTCTCCTACCGACCCATCCTCATTGAAAACGATCACTTCCTTGCGATTGAATTCGCCACCACACATGGCCCCCTAATTGTCTGTACCGTATATCTATCACCTAGACTCGCCTTCCTTCCCCTCAATCCCACTCAGCAGGCTGCTCGACAGAAATCTCCCAACCATAATCGCAGGAGACCTGAATGCTTAGCACCAGTTCTTATTCAACGCACCTGCCAGAGCAGACTTCAAGGTAAACCTCAAGAGTAGACAGCTCTTCAACTTAATGCAAAACAGGGACCTCTCCTTCCAAGGAGACCCAGGCCCCAAGCTCACTTCAAGACATTTTTTGCGGGCAACGGTAAGGTCACCCCTGACATAGGGGTGACCAACAGAGACTGAGACCTGTTCCACTGCAGAGTAACCCCAGGCAAGAACGTGGGGTCGGACCACATCCCAGGGGTCACCACTTTCTACGCTACCCCCTTTCGGTTTGTGGCACCCCCCCCCCCTGGCCCAGGCTGGAAACCATGGGAGCACAGGCCTATCGCGCCTTCCTCGCCGACAACCCCATCATAGAGCTCGACAGTCTCCCCACCCAATCAATTGACCAAGCTGTTAGCACCATCCATAGCCGCATCCAGCGAGCTACTGAGGCTACATGTGAAAGGTCCACCTGAAGGATTTACCAACAATATAAGCCGACCCGCGAAATCAGAGGCAAAATGAATGAGTACCAACGAGCTTGCCAAAGTCACTACCAAACTGGCAAGCCAGCTAGCTGTCTGCACTAACCCTACAAGCAATCAGAAGGGAAACCGTAGACCTAATGCTGGAACCACAAACCTAAATGCTGGAACCTAATCACAGTAACCACATCTGGGGCACTCTTGTGAGTCAAGCAAACCAATACAAAAGGAACCCTGGAGCCTTCTGGCGCATGATCAAACAGCTCTTGGGATCGGCTAGTCCCTGTCTCACTCACCTCGTACACACATACTTAGACGAAGATGACGAGGAACAGCAAGCAAAAATAGAAGACCGCAAGAGCAGGCTAATCTCATGGGTGCAGTATGGAAAGAGACACTCGCGGCATCAAGCAGCAGGGCCTTCAACAACTTACACTTCAACCGTGTCCACCAATGGACCACAGAGAACGCTGCCACCCTCCTCAGCACCCCCTTGATAGACCTAACAACTCTCCAAAACGACCACCCACTAACAAGACCCATATGGTAGAGTTGAGAGGAGTCATAAAGAGCATCCGCAATAAGGCCCCAGGACCATCGGGGATCTAAGCAAAGCAGATCCAACTCCTTTTGCAATCCCTACTCAACATATTCATCGCCATGCTGACATCTGGCCACATCCCCATAACCTTTAAAACGGCCAAGATGATATTTATTCCTAAACCCAAGAAAGACCCCCACCAGCCTGGCAACTACCGTCCAATCTCCCTCTTAGACACAATAGGCAAATGTTAAAAAAAAAACATGTCCAACCGTCTCAACTACTATATGGAGTACAACAACCTCTTCACAGAAAAAACTGTTCGGCTTTCGTGCTCAACGGTCAACCCAGCACGCAATAAACATCATCTATGATGCTGTCAGCTCAATTCGCCAGCGAAAACAGGTAACCCTGATTGTGACGATAGACGTGTATTAAGTCCCACCTTATTCAATGTATTAATGAACAGATTAGCATCAGAGATGTATCCTCCAGGGGTCACGACGATCATATATGCTGATGACATTCTTATACAAGGCACTTCTGGGAACAAAATTCAAACTGCTCTTAACATACTTGGTACAACCTGTCACAAGTTAGGCTTAGTTATAAATGCAGATAAAACCAAATATGAGTATAGGAAACGAAGAAATATAACACTTACTCTAAATGGTGTGGAACTGAGCCGTGTTCAGAAGTACAAGTATCTGGGCATGTATGTTGGATACACATGTGAGAGTAAAAATGCTGAAATAAATCATATCAGCACCTTATGTAAAGCCCGTCTGCATCCTCTAAAAGCACTGGCTTTTTCTGGTAAAGGTGTTGGGGTACCTATCTTGCGGATGTTATACATAAGCAGTGTTCGGTCCCTGATAGACTACGCAGCACCCGTTTTGTCTTACACAGGCCAAGGCAGACTTAAAAAAATAGATCTGATACAGAACGAGGCTATGAGGATTATTCTTGGATGTCAAAGAAATGCAATGATTGAAATAATGAGAATGGAATTAAATTTACAGAGTGTGTGTGATAGAGTCCGTGACATTAACACTAGAGTATCTATTCGTTTCATGCGGAGAAAAGCTGTTTGAGAGCGTTCAGACCTGCCTGAGTGACGTACACACTTCCAGGAAACTGAGGGAGACACGCTACACGAGGGGATTAGCTCATGACCTCAGGGAATACGATGTACTTGACTGCTGTAAACCCTCTCGACAGTGTAATATGTCTGCTCCATGGAAAGTACAGAAAATAGACGTCGAAATTGTACCCCTCAAGGTGAAAAAGATTCATCATGAACCGGGACAATTACGGTGTTTGTATGGAAGCATGATATCTCGGTTACCAAGAGGCAACAGTTTACATGTATATTGTGACGGGTCGGTGGCGGAGGATGGCAGGGCAGGGTGTGGTGTCCTAATAAGGGAATATACGGAGTTTGGGACTGTGGACAGGATAATTGAACTCCGGCTTAGTAATTATATATCATCCACACAAGCTGAACTGCAGGCCATTCTGGCGTGTTTGGAGGAAGTACGTCATGACGACAAAAATGTTTTTGTATTTGTCGATAGCCGAGGAGCACTTGAGTCCTTAAACAGTCGAAACCCAGTCTTCATCTCCATAGTTGAGGATTGTAAGAGAAGAATAACTGAGATACAGCTGAAAGGACATAGTGTGAAATTCATGTGGATTCCATCTCATGTTGGAATAGTGCTCAACGAGGTGGCGGATGACTTGGCCAAACGTGCCACATCAAAACCACAAGTTGACATTGAATGTGAATTCACAATGAGACAATTAGAAGCAAAATCAGAAATATTCAGGCACAGGCAGGAGCGGAGAGGAGAGATCTAATGTATGAGAGAAGTCAAACCATGCAACACTACATGTATGTGAGTCAAAACACCCATTTCACTTATGGTAAAAGGAGAAATGCTTGGAGTGACTCTGTGTACATGCGGCTCAGGCTTGGGTACAAATATTACTGGGAATATGGGATAGGTGTTCATGATAATGACACGAAGTGTAAACTATGTGGTATGTTAAGGTC
Organism: Procambarus virginalis; assembly: GCA_020271785.1. Classification (NCBI taxonomy): domain Eukaryota; kingdom Metazoa; phylum Arthropoda; class Malacostraca; order Decapoda; family Cambaridae; genus Procambarus; species Procambarus virginalis. The sequence continues at coordinate 1,533 of WNGS01074209.1, read as the reverse complement.
TCACACCCTTGCCCATTATGTTCTTGATTGTCCGTTGATTAATGTATATAGAAACACTGAGATAAGGACTGTTCCTGAACAAATAGCCTGGATGTGTCACAACGGAAAGGTTGATGAAATTCTTGAGAGATATAAGAATTTTGCACCAAGACTGTAATATTTTGTTGAATTATCTGCATGTCTCTTGCAAATTGTCTATACAGTATACCTAGGTCATAAAAGTATTTGTGTACGTCTGATATCATACTACTTGTGAAGGAGGAAATGTATATGTTTATCTCTCAGAATGTTTGGTAATATGATTATTGTTTGTGATGTGTGTCTATGTATGTATTAACACGATGTACTGAACGGGGTGAGAATAGCTTGAGCTACCTCATCCCTTTGTGTGTATTTTACATCAATAAACTTATTTCAATTTCAATTCAATTTCAACGTGCTCAAGGCTTCGAAGCCGTGGCATGTTGGCCTTGTGTACAAACTAGCAGACTTACCAGCCAAAAATGGACCCTTTTGAGACTGATCAGAAAATTTGTGCTATCAGAAAAAGAGTAACCCCTCCTGCGAGTGCTGCTAGGATTGGTTCCTGCAGCCAACTCCAACGGCTCTAGAGTTTCCAGACACCAGCTAGGACACAACACTAACCACCCAGCCATGGCACAGACAACCAACAAACCACATTCCCAAACAAACGACACACACACATGCCAACCCATGGTGGATAGGCCACCGAATTTTCAATCCTCCTCTCTCTCTACTCCCACATCCTTTTCCAGAATTCACCTCCCCATCCTCTACCTCCCCTTTGGACATAAAGTTAAGTTAAAGTTAAGTATATAAATTGCCAACCCCCACTTAGTATCTTGTATGGCATTATCATGGCTTTTCTAGCATGTGCGCTTCTGTCTGTGTTTGTGTATCTGTCTGTATGTGTGTGTACGTTTGTATGTGTGTTCACCTAGTTGTGCTTGCGGGGGTTGAGCTGGGCTCTTTGGTCCTGCCTCTCCCTGTCAATCAACTGGTGTACAGATCCTGAGCCTACTGGGCTCTATATATCTATATTTGAAACTATGTATGGAGTCAGCCTCCACCACTTCAATGCCTAATGCATTCAATCTGTTAACTACTCTGACACTGAAAAAGTAATTTTTAACATCCCTGTTACTCATTTGGGTACTCAATTTCCACATGTGTCCCTTGTTCGCGTTCCATCCGTGTTAAACAGTTTATCTTGACTACCTGTCAATTCCTCTGAGAATTTGTAGGTATGATCATGTCTCCCCTTACTCTTCTGTCTTCCAGTGTCGTGAGGTGCATTTCACGCAGCCTTTCCTCGTAACTCATGCCTCTTAGTCCTGGGACTAGCCTAGTGGCATACCTCTGGAACTTTTTCCAGTTTCGTCTTGTGCTTAACAAGGTATGGGCTCCATGCTGGGGCCGCATATTCCAGGATGGTCTTACATGTGATACACAAGGTTCTGAATGATTCCTTACACAGGTTTCTAAAGGCAGTTCTGATGTTAGCCAGCTTGC